>JALIZH010002548.1:100000-315737 GCA_030522465.1 Rhipicephalus appendiculatus
TATGGGTGGTCGCGTCGGAGTTGCGACGCGGATGTCTTCTTGTATACCCTTATGTGTGCATATAAATTTGGGGATTATTGCCCTATGAGCAATTTTCTTTGTGCGTTGATTCATTTATGACACGCCGCGATGCGCGTCAGGAAGCGCGCGTCGTATTTGCTACTTTTGAGGTTTATGAAACTCTTGTTTAGTGCGACTTTTGCCTAAACCGATGGGTATTGTTTGGGTAAGTAATGCTTTTGGGAGCATTATTTACTCTTAAATACTGTTACCAGTATTTCGTTTGCATTATTAATAATAAATAATGAAACCACACCAGTGACTCGGATATCAAAGGAAAAGGTTTTACCATGCGATGTTATTTAAGAAACGGTATTGTAAACGGTATTAAGAAACGGTACTGATTTAACTACATCGTCTGCATGCGTACAGCTGGTGGGCGCCAGACATTAGCGAACTCTGTTAAAAACGAGAACTTTTGAACTCCCTGAAGGCGAAACTATACTTTTTTTTTTCACTTTATTTTATTTCTCACGAACAAGGAAGAACCATGGCCAGGAAATGGCGATACCAACTCATTTCCTTACTTTTATTTTAACAGCAAAAACACGCGCTATAATCAAGGCCTATGAGGGTTCTGTCATTTCGCAGTCATCTTGGCACAATCACCGCGGTCGGGATGCGAACCGGCGACATCGCGCTCCACAGAACGACACCACGCTTGGTTCTCCTCCGAAGCACGGTGGTGCGCGAATAAACGATTCACATAGAAAGGTACACGAAACACAGCGCAAACTATCAACTGAAACTTTATTGAAACAATAACATATATATGGGCGGTTAGAAGAACACGTGTAAGCACCCATGAGAACACAAAGATTATCTCAATGACACGCTTCCAGATAGCCTAACTCCGCGGCAAGTAACGTGACCGAGCGTTTCGCGACACATGAATCACCTGCTTTGTCGATTAAATAGGCCTCTTCAATTTCACGCGCAACCCTATCCTTGAACCTAGATTTCACTTTCGTATCAGAAAACTAAGATGAGTTACCAACTCATCCAACTGCTACCAACTGCTAAGATGAGTTACCAACTCGCCCAGCAATGCGTACTTCTCCTCCGACATGGGCTGCAACGATATTTCGCGTGAGCTACCTAACGTTGGGTAGCTGGCGCAACCGGCATTACGCAAAGATGTCGTGGTACAAACTGTTGGTACTGCTAGCTAAATTATTGATGAACATCCACCATATGTTAGAAGCCCTGTTTTATTGCAGTGTCCGATGTTTCTCTTATGCAATGTAAATGAAACAGACAATCATGCCGGAACAGCCGCAGTTGCGCGAACAGGTAAACATACGCGTGTATCATGACAATCACGCCGTGTGGTCAACACAGCCTTAAAATTTCTGCCCATGGCGCTATACCATCCGCATTACATTAGAAATACGATTGTTTTCCATGAGCTTTTTGTTATTGTATGACGCAGGGGCTCTTCATTGATTATCTTGGCTAGTTGATTGGAATTAATCCGTTACCTGTATTCCCCTTAAGAAAGTGAGATGAGCGTGAAACAGACACACGCACGAACATTCAACTGAATTTAATACGAAGGTTAAGGATCCCATTTTTATACAGACATGTGTGACATAACACGAGAAAAACATTCGTGGACATGACTTCTTAAGTAAATCGCACAACAGCAAACTGATCAGTATCATTGAAAACTCGCGCCATTGTCGCCCGGAGTGTTCCTACCCCAAGGGTGAGCAGCGAAGTCAACATTTGCGTCTGGTTTGCAGCAAAATTGCGGTAGACAGCTCACTCGGCGAACATTGGCTTAACTTTTTCAAGTTTTCTTTTGCATATATATATATATATATATATATATATATATATATATATATATATATATATATATATATATATATATATATTTGTAGACACAGTAGTGTAAGCAGAAGTTATCCTATTGGTCTTTGCAAATCACTTAAATAATATTTGATGCACTGAAAGCCAGAACTCGCATCTATGTGCGGTGTTTTTGCTAGGCATCTATTTTTTTCCCCGTTTTAAACAACTTGCTGTAGCGCTTTCGGGCTAATGGGGCAAGTGTATATAAAATAATACAAAAAAATAAAGAATATTTTCAACTGAATTCCACGTTCGCGGGCACTCACTTCTGCACTTTTGAACATGAAATTATTGTCCGCAATGCTTTTTTTTTCACTAGCGAACAACGCAAAAATATTATTTTCCAAAATGCATCTTTCCTTCTTGAATACACATTTATTCGTGATGATGATGTTCGTGGTGCCTAATAGCGAAAGGGCAAGTGATGGTCCAAAGAGCGCCACGACATCATATTCGTGTGTGATCAATGACAGTGTAAGGTGGCTGTATATTGGCCTTAAAATCCTACGCACTAAAATCGCGTAAAACACACATAACAGTGAAAACAATGAAAGTGACGTGAAATGTATGCACTGGGTTAAAAACTGTGCCACGCATGAAATATACTAGAAGAATGAAGCAATACCAAGCAATACCAAGCATCTGAGTATCAAATTTGTTTTGTACCAAAATGTTTATGTTCTCACGCTGTCATGTACAACGCCTCCTGGGCCCAGTCAAGCTGCTGACGGCAGCTTTTAGCCCCGGAGGAAGTTTATAGTCTGTACTAGAAGAAATAATAAAGTTGAGTTGAGTTGAATACAGCCTCACAAGGACCCTCGTGGGCAAGGGCCCGGGGGTTCAGTGCAGAACATTTTCGTACGGTATTGAAGAGGTTAAGGAAGGTTCCATTGATTTTCGAGATAAAAAAAAATTGTTGAACACTGTTAATGTATTCTGTTTCTCTTATATTTATTTAGGGCTTGTTCGACGTGACATAGCAATGTGTATGGTAATTACGTGTTTATTGTTTGAATTTATATACAGAGCATTGACGCATCCAGAATTTCGGTGATTTCTCAGATAAGTTGTAAACTTCGTAAAAATATGTAAATATTACGTATGCGCATATTGCCTTTATTCTGTTTAAAACATTGTTATTGTTTATGTTAGAGTACCGCTATGGATAGTGTTTTAGTGTGATGTCTTATAAATATTTCCAAACGCTGTCTGAAGTGCATGTGGGGGGCGGGGACCCTCGTCAGGCTCGCAAGCCTTTTAGTCCTCGCCGCCCTCTTGATTGATCGAGAAAATGCACATTGAATTGAATTGAATTAATTGAAAAGAAATGGAAGCAAAAAGAAGGAGCGAGCCCTCTTGATTGATCAAGTAAATACACATTGAATTGAATTGAATTGAATTGAAAAGAAATGCAATGCAAAAAGAAGGAGCGAGGCACGCTCACTCACCGGCGATGTTGTTGAGGCCGTTGGTGGAGACGATGCCCGCGGGAAGAGCCGAGTAAGCACCGGGGGAAGTGGACGGATGGTGGTGGTTGTTCTTGGACGAAGCAACAACGGCGGTGGTAGTGCTAGCGGAGTTGTTTCCCGTGGCGTGCTGCAGCAGCCGGTTGTTGCAATCGGTGGTCGCCGGGGGCGTTCTGCGGTGAAGCGTCCCCGAGCACTGCTGCACCGTCGGGGCGGGCGCCGGAATGGCGCTGACGTCTTTCACGCGAGCTTTCGTGCCGTGCAGAGAGGGAAGCCTGCGGGAAGAAAAAAAGAGGAAGAGGTAAGTTATAAGAGAAAAAGGCAGGGGAGGTTAAGTTGGCTACCGTGCACGTAGGAAAAGGGCTGAAAGATGGCAGGGAGGTTAACTTGGCTACCGTGCACGTAGGAAAAGGGCTGAAAGATGGCAGGGAGGTTAAGTTGGCTACCGTGCACGTAGGAAAAGGGCTGAAAGATGGCAGGGAGGTTAACTTGGCTACCGTGCACGTAGGAAAAGGGCTGAAAGATGGCAGGGAGGTTAAGTTGGCTACCGTGCACGTAGGAAAAGGGGCTGGAAGATGGCGAGGAGAAGAGATATATAATAATTGTTGTGGTTTTAACGTCCCAAAACCACGATATGATAATGAGAGACACCGTAGTGCAGGGCTCCGGAAATTTTGACCACCCGATATTCTTTAACGTGCACCTAAACCTAAGTACAAGGGCCTCGAGCATTGTCGCCTCCATCGAAAATGCAGGCCGCAGCGGCCGGGATTCGATCCCGTGACCTGCGGGTGAGCAGTCCAGCACCATAACCACTAGACCACCACGGCAGGTGGCGACAAGGAGAGACAGACAGACAGACAGACAGACAGACAGACAGACAGACAGACAGACAGACAGACAGACAGACAGACAGACAGACAGACAGACCAGGAACTTTATTAAGGTCCTGAGGAGCCAGCCAGTGCAGTCCCACAGAGGACCCCTGGCTTGCTGTCGGCTAATCCCATGTAGGAGCCGGGAGGCCATGCCTCTCCGCTCTCTCACGGGCTTTTTGTACAGACATTGATACAAACGAGCGCTCATCATAGAAGAGAGTAAAGGGTTGCAGACATGGACAGAAAATTAGGATTGATGATAATAATAATAATAATAATAATAATAATAATAATAATAATAATAATAATAATAATAATAATAATAATAATAATAATAATAATAATAATAATAATATTATTATTATTATTATTATTATTATTATTATTATTATTATTATTATTATTATTATTATTATTATTATTATTATTATTAGAAAGAAATCTGTGCACGGAGGAAATGAGGAGAGAGCAGGCTGGCAACTGTCACCGAGTGGGGCGCGACGCGCACCCACTCTGAGGGGAAGGGATGCTGTCTTCTTCGAGGCTGCAACAGTAGCAGCGTTGAAGAAGACAAGTCCACCTGTTGAAACGTCGGCTCCAGCACGCAACCCCTGTTGACGAATTTTCCATCTCTTCAAGTCATGCAAGAGCAAGTAATGAACATTACGCAGTATTTATGAAAAATTTCATTGTCTAGAAAGCAGTATTAGCTGAAGACTACGCATATGCTGGTCTTGCATTAACTTTTAGAAAGAATAGCAGTATTAACAGACTTTTACTTCAGCCAAATTCAGAGGCCGAGGATTTCGACCACCTGCGCGACCAGTCGGCGCTGTTCTCCTTCCCCTTCGGCGCCGATCCAGCCGAGCCAGGTTGGAAGAAAAAGGAAATGTTACACTTAGGCAGTTATCATTCGCGTAGGCCTGCAGGGGTGCCAAATTGAAAAGTTACACCATCTACAACTAAAGATAACCAAGTGGGGATGCGAAGCAGCGCTGGTGTTCACTTGTGTTTCCATTGTATGTTTCCGTGAATGTTTGATTTGTGTGTGGAGCTGTGTATATGTTGTGTACCGCTTCTGCTCAGCCGTGCTGCTTACGCTGCTTGCGCTGCTGTCACAGCTTACGTTACCGATGCCGCTACAACTGGCGCCAACATTGACATCCATAGCGCCGTTGCGAAGGAGAGTCAAGGAGAGCGCGAGAAGGAGGGAGGAACCTCTCCTCGCGCTTACGCGAAGAGAGGGGGGGAGAGTTGGCGCATGCGCAGTGGGGGGAGAGGACGGTCGCCAAGGGACGGACACAGCCCCCGAGCAAAAGATGCTTCGCGTCTAAAAAAAATTGCAGCTCCGCTAATGTGAGACCTCAGGAAGTGCGTCGCACGGGCACCCAGTAATTCCTGTTCGTAGAGTTCCCACTGCTCCATTTAAAACCTAAGCGTCAATGAGGTTGATGTTTCAGGTATGCATGTAGGGTTTCCCTGGCTCGAGTTGAATCTTGCTCGGCAGATTCCTATATTCGGCGTGCGACGTGTGCGCTGCTTTTTTCTGCGCTTTATCGACTTCCGTCAGGTTGTTTCCCCCATAAGATGTCACGTAGCGACGGAGCGCCGGGCCACTCAGACGGCCAGGGCAGCGCCGACGCAGACAGGTTGCCGTTGGCTGGACATGAAAAGGCGCCAGAACTCACGCCAAAAGTAGCCAATGTAGCCATGTCATTTGATATTATCGCCAAATTTCTAGCCAACTAGAACAGAAGCGGTATTATCAACAGAGTCTTTACTATTGATGAATAAATAAAATCATTTTGAATAAGTAATACCACAAGTTTAAAAAAGAGCCATGGCGCCTACTGGAAATTTTCGTCGCCAACGGGGTCCAAAAGTAGCCAATTTGGCCCAAAGTAGCCACCAACGGCAACCCTGGACGCAGATGCGGTGCAGGAGGCGTGCGTCTAAATGTCGTACAGAGTCCGTACCTAGAGAGAGAATCTCTAGGGATTTTTCGATCTAGGGACTTGCGATGGTGGTGCCGTCGGTGCCGTCCATGGTGCCGTCACTTCGTAGCGGAGGTTTTTGGAACGCTGCTTCGCCGGCCGGTGTGGCCCGATATCGCCGTTATTTTCTCGAGCTAGCGCCCTGCTGGAGCGATTTTCAGCGTTCGTCTCTTGTCTCTGCTTCGACGACGATGGACGATGACCGCGAGTCCTGCAGCTTTCGTTTCGGCAGCGTAGTACGCGATCCGGTGTCCCACTTCGTCGTGACTGCCTCAGAGAACATCTCTTTGCTTGATCGGTGTGGCTAGGGTTACGTCCAGGCGTAACTGTTGCCACCGCTGTCGTTACGTCCAGACGTTACTAGCGCCTTTCCTTAATAATACACAGCGCAAAATGAACAAAGGACGAGAAAAGGAACCACAAAGACAGCGCTTGTCTTTGTGGTTCCTTTTCTCGTCCTTTGTTCATTTTGCGCTGTGTATTATTAATGGATCACCAACTAGCCCAAACCCAAACCTTGCTTCAAGCCTTTCCTTACCTGCCGTCACTATAGGCTACTGCTCACTGTGAGGCCAGTTTTACTAGCGCCTTTCCTTACTGCCGTCAGTATAGGCTACTGCTCACTATAAGGCCAGTTTTACTAGCGCCTTTCCTTACCTGCCGTCACTATAGGCTACTGCTCACTATAAGGCCAGTCAAATATTTTGCCAGCGTTTGCCCAAGTGGCTTGTTCCTTACTGCTCACTATAAGGCCAGCCAAATATTTTGCCAGCGTTTGCTCAAGTGGCTTGTGTCATTACAGCGAAAGAGTGGCAGCGACGTGGGTTGGGGCGCCCGCCGCTGTCACGAAGGCGATTTCCTTAAAGAAAAAAAAAATATTAGCGGCGCCCGTGGAGCATTAATGCTATACTATTAGAACAGTACTTCAAGAAAGAAAAGGAAAGTTAAAAAAAAAAAAACTCCGTCGAGATTTGAACCACCGACCTCTCTGCTCACAGCACGGCACGTTAGCCCGCTGCGCCTCTGAAGCTGATCGGTTAGGTAGGTTTAACAGGCGGAATGCCTACGCACACCGGCTGGCGAAGCGGCGTCGTTCCAAAAAGCTCCGCTACGAAGTGACGGCACCACCATCGCAAGTCCCTAGATCGAAAAATCCCTAGAGATTCTCTCTCTAGGTACGGACTCTGTACGACATTTAGACGCTCGCGTGCAGGAGGAGGGGGGCATTCGCTCGCTCGGCGAGGTGGTGGCGCCCTCTCTCGCACCCCGCTGGAGTCAGCCTTAGATTTGCAAAACGTTTTAGCGATTTTGCGTTAAATTAATGCGATTCATTTTTGGCTATTTCTGTTGAATATATTATTTTAGACCTTGTTCGTACACTTTAACCCGGGTTTGAGCACTGCTAGCCTTGTTGTGGCCTCTAGTGAGCGCTTCACTGTTAGCGTCGTCGCGCCACATCAGATGTTGGATGGACGGCAAGCTGGGTCCCTCATGTCCTCCGCAATTAAAATGCAATGACAATCAATAAAAAAAAGGAATGTTTGGTTGATAAATAAAGTTTTAGAACAAGCCAAATAAAAGTCATTTCCGTGAGAAGAAACACTGCTTAACTGCCGATAATACTCGATAATACTTATCGTGGTTACTTGGCAAAACTAGGAAAAGTAACTGTGAAATATGCGTCGCCTTTGAGGGATGACGCACAGGCCACGGGTCCCTCAATCGTTGCCGGATTTGAAGTCGTAGTTGGTCAGTAGGGCTGAAGGATGGCGAGAGCCAGCGGTGTTGCCCTGTTTTAGCGGCAACGTAACCTTTTACATTAATAAAGTTTTGTCATCATCCCATCTATAATTCCCGGAGTTGCCAAATACTACAGCGCTAAACAGCAAATGATCATCACTAAAGAAGCACAAAAAAAGCGGCGCGGCTTTCGAGAGGAAGCAAAAAAAAAAAAAAAAACGGAAATATAATAAAGCTCTCATTCGTAGAATATTTTATTTAGAATAAAAATTTCACTAAGACACGAAGGGAGTAAAATCGAGTTCATTATTTTGTGCAGCGGAAATATGCGTAAATAGGAACGAATGCGCATATTTACTTTTTTAACATTGTCTCCAGGGTTGTCTCCATACGATTGAATGTAAGTTCGCTAGCGCATGATTAACGCTACTTGTTGATTTCCCCAACGTTTGTTTGACTTCAACACAAAAGTACCCAAAGCGATCGACAAACGCGCTTTTGATGAAAGTGATGATCGCTAAAATAATTGTATTCGCTAGAAAAATTCAAATAAGCCCAAAAAACGCAACAAGCGGCTGGGAAATTTGACAAGTGGCTCGGCGAAAAAACAAGCTCGATTCCGCTTATTATAAACGGAGCTGGCCACCCTGGCCTGTCCCCTTATGCGCGCGCTTTTGTGTACATATATTTCACCCTATCACTATCCCACTACGTAAATTGCCTGCGTCATAACATCTGTTTTAGGTATATACTTGCATGTCCGTGAAGCCATGTGCACTGTGTATATTGTGATAAGTGTGTGTATGTTAGTCCTTAGTAGCATGCCTTAGGGATACTCTGTGGATTTGGACATTTCTGTAAAAACGTTTCGTTTATATTGTGCTGAGTCAATTGTGTATGTTAATGTCCTTGTCGTATAGACACTGTTTCGGAGTGTTCGTACCGTTGTACGATGGAATAAACTTTTTCTAAACACGCAGTATAAACTGCAGTGCTGAACCGGGACGGCTCACTGCTCCCGCAAAGTATTTGCAATCGTCAACCATCTTTCAAAATATCATCGACAGCCTGCCCTTTGCTCGTTGAGTTGCACTCACCAGAGCTACTGTTGCCAGTATTCGATAAACTCTCTGTGTGAGCCTTCGCCGACGATCTCCCAGGTGCACTTCAATTGCTGGACGCTGTCAGAGTTCTCGGAGTGATCTTTGAAGAAGGGAGCATCGCGAATAGAACATGGGAAGACGCGATAGCCAAAAGCGAGGACTGTGATAAAGAGGAATTACGAATACAAGCTGTCACTCGCTGCGAGGGCAGGTGTGGTGAAGACGCTGGCGTGCGCCTATGCTTAATACATCGCAGAGGATGCTCCGTTTCGTACGTCACACAAAAAGTGTCGTACAGGGCCCCTTGACAATCATTCAAGCATTTATACGGGGATCTAAGCCTGCCAAGGTTAATACCATACTCGGCGACAACTTTTCTTGACAGCCAGTGGCGTAGCCAAGGTGGAGGGGGGGGGGGGTAAACCCCCCCCTGAAATTTTTCAATATTGCTTGCGTATATATACATGCACACATACAAACGTACGCACGAACACACATAAAGTATGGTTGAACCCCCCCCCCCCCCCCCCCCGAAAAAAATGACAGCACTGTGGAATTGCTACAGAACCGAAGCGCATGCCTGCTACGGCGCCAAAAAAAAGTGCCTAAGTTTACTGATACTTTTCTCATTGGCCTTACTGAAATAAATGCTGTTTTGTTTATCACGAGATAAACAGTGGCGGGAAGTCGTAGGTAATAGGCTATACAGCTAATGTTCACATTGCAAAAATGCCTTCCATTTTTTTTTCCATTTCTTAGACAGCCCCGCCTTTTCAGCACGCCCGTTTTCCAAGGTAAACATGGCGTTCACGACGTAGTGGTTCAGTGTGCGGCCGCAAATGCGCTGTTTAGTTCTCCAAGAAAAATATACTCGTAATATCACAATAAAATGTACACCAAACAATCGAAACGTTTCTCCCATTCGCATTTTTCGTGCGTATAATATTCTAAACGCGTTAACGATTCGAGCGAGCAAAACCGAAATCAGCCGCAAGCTGCCGTACTACTTGCGGAGCAGCACGAATGTGTGGAGGCCCCGCCTCCGTAGCTTTCGCTCCGATTGTCAAGATAAGTTGTCGCCGAGCATAGCTGCCTCAGACTGCAGAGAGCTCGGTGGTCCGGGTCTTCCGGATAATAAGATCTTCACCAGAGCAGTGGCGACAAAACAACCACTCGGTTGTTGGCTGATTTGGAATACCGATGAAAAAGCCTTCTAATGAAAAAGCCTTCTCATTCTAGAGACTACGTTTCGGACAGAGATAAAATGGACCGCAAGCTGAGAGACCACTAGAGATTTGCAAGACTGTGTGCGACTTAAGGCGCACAGTAGATTAAAAAAAAAAACGGAGGGGGAAGTACTTGAAGATCAAGCACCAATAGATATAAGCAATTTGCTAATGTACGAGACGCTAGAAGGTGAAGCAGCACGACAAGCACATCACAAAGATGATATGGTTTCTATTCCAATATCTAAAAATGAATTGCGCCGCATTTTAAAGGCAAAATCTTTCAATATGTCTATAACCACATGGTTTGACCAAGACTCCAAAAGTTCCGATTTATATCATATAGATCCACTAATTGAATTTGAAATTCCGTTAACTTTAGACAGAAGTGTGGAAACCCTTATTCACCGATTAAGGTTAGGCACTGCCTACACCAAGCATTTTTTACACAGGATTGGCCGCGCTGACAGTCCTGAATGTGATTGCGGATTCGTAGATGAAGACATATACCACCTCCTTCTAGAATGCCCACAACACGAAACACCAAGACGCCGACTAAAATCATCGTTACTGACATTAGATCGCAGACCACTAAGTTTAAGGAAACTTTTGGGCCCGTGGCCAACAAGAAGTTTACAAAAGTGTGCTGTAAAGGCATTGAAAATTTTTCTTGAGGACAGTGGCATTCTTGACCGATACTAGAGCATTCAAGTATAATTATGTGACTGTTGACTATTACATAGACTATTCTGTTGTTTATCATGTGACTTTTAACCATATGTAACAGTTGTATGTGCTGTGTATGTATGTGCTGTGTACATACGTATGCGCTGTGGACTTGTTACGCCTAGAGACTTGGACCCTATGTGCTCTATGTTAGACACCTCTAAGGGATAAGGAGTAGCCGGCGCCCTGTTTGTGCGTCAATATCTCCTTACATCACGTCAATAAAAAAAAAAAAAGAAGATGAAAGAAAAACGAGCCCAAGCCGATGGAAGACACGAAAGAACAACAAAGCTCCCGAAGTGGTTCGCGAGTTTGACAGGCTGAAGAGATGGAGCAGGTCACCGACGCGTCAACGCCTCGCCAGGTGGCACGTAGCACCAAATGATAGGGGCTCATATTTTGGGGAATCCGAGGCCCACTAAGCACACGTTATTCGAATGTGTTGCTACTAAGGGTGTAGGAAACCTTGTTTGGTGTACCTTTGGAGTTAGAGCTACACCTGATGTTCCCAAAAGAATAACGGCATCTTTTCCCAACTGGTACTCTTTCTCTCTCACAATGTGCGTAATTTGGAGACGTCGGTGCCAGGAAAAAGCTCGTTGACCCCCCACAACGTGCAGCGTTCCCTGGCTTTACATCGAATTGATCAAATTCTTTTTGGTTATCTAATTGACGAACTGGAAGTGAGTGGTGTTGATGGCTTCCTAAGGCACTGACACAATCGATTTTTCGCATTACGTGTGGAAACATTGGAATTTCCAGCAGCGCGACATGGAGTTGAGAAAAAGAAACAAGTCACCCGACACCCCATGCTACACTCCCCACCCATCCCACTTTTTTTGTCCCACCTCCTTGAGCTCAGAAAGCTGGCCTGTTGTGAGCTCAGAAAATGGCGGGAGCCGCCTATGGTTGAGCCTACCGTATTTACACGACTGTATGTTGAGAGTCCACTGTAGGTAGATCCCTAATACCGCACGGCAATAAATAAATAAATAAATAAATAAATAAATAAATAAATAAATAAATAAAAGTAAAAAGAAAAGCGCGAGCGCCTTTCATAAAGGCAATATATTTATGATGTCGCTGAAGAAAACTCAAACCTGAACTCTGGTGCGCAAAGGTGGCTTCGCTGCAGTGCTAAAGACCTATGCAGAAAAGCTCGCTTCGTGGCAAGAGGCGGAGATCATTTTTAGAATATATTCCGCGAATCGTTGCTGAGGGTGCGGGCTATACACCAGAAAGTACGGTATATGTTACTAGTAGAGGCGGTACGTAAAAATAGTGCCGTAATCTTGCCACAGCATGCCTTATTTGTATATTGCCTCCATTCCACCCCCCCCCCCCCCCCCCCCCCCCCCCAAAGCTTTTCATTTTAAATTTAGATGAAATGGGTGTTTTGATGTTTAGAAAAAGTCCTGTCCTCCTCGTCGTCTTTTTCAGCCCGTTACATGATTTCCGGGCACCGACCCGGTGCTAATCAGGAGGCAATGGAGTAATAAGGCTTGAGCGGCGTGACAATATAAATTGTGAATTATCTCCGGCCTTGCTTTGCTACGCAGTCGCCCACCCGTTCTTCCTTGTCTCGCGTGACTGTCATGCGCGATCAACTGAGTTCACTTCATTTTGTGTGTTTCCGACTGCGCCAGCGGAGATAACCGCGTGTAGCCGACAAGCGCGAAATCCTGATAGGCTCAACAAGCGCCTCCTCTAATTTTTTCAATGCCAGTGCAAGCGCTCGCTCCTCAATGTGAACTGTCGCTCCACCTTGGTTCAAAGAACTGTCGTTGTGCGGCGCCACCTAAACGGTAGGGCTGCTAGCGTCACACATGCGGGAGAGCGCTTCGCTGTCGTTGCCTTGGAAACGCAGTAGACGCTCTGTCAGATACCTTCCTTCGCACTTCGTTATGCGCTACGCGGCGCTTTCTGCGTTTGCGATAATGTAGGGGCGCTTGAAGGATCGCCAGATTTCTGTCACCGAGGCACCCTACGGTAGCTTTATTCGCATTTCGCAGTGGTCCTTCCGCTGATGACTGCTTATCGCAAAACGTATTGAGCGCTGGGCGTTATCACGTTCGTGTTTTCCGGGCGCCTTGTTGACGAACAACATTTTGAGCGCGTAGATGGTCTGGTCCAAAGAGCAAAAAGGCTGTCTTCGCTGCAGCAGAAGAACGGTATCGATTATCACCCACGGTTCTTTTTGAATCTGAGTATCGCTGAGTTGCTTTTTGTGAGTTAAGAGATTTTTGCTCATACAGACTGCACAAAAGGTGGCGCCGTTGACGTAATCTAATGACATGGCCATTTGGTGCGTATGCATTTCCGGAACTAAAAAAAAAAAACGAAGACAAAGACAAACAGCACTGCGTGCCTTCCCTTCTTGTGCGCTTTTTTTCGTGCAAGAAATTAAGACTTACTCAAAGATTTTTATACATGTAAGTACTGTGCCGTTGTAAATATCGTGACGACACTCGCATGGCGTATTTCAAAGCCGGTGCATGCGTTGTCGTTAAAAGTTTTCATCGGCAGCGCACGTTGCATCATGCCGCTACCAGCGCAACGGAGGCGCGGCGGCAGCAAACGTCGCGTCTCGTCAGCACTCAGCGTGACAGCCTAGCGCGGTAATCAAAAGTAAAGTCCCTGGATATTTTTCGGAAAGTACCGTCTTTGTTTAAACCGAGCCGCTGCACCACGCACCCTCCTCTCCCGCCTCTCGGGCCGTCGCCCGGGAAAGGTCATGAACATCCCCGGTCACGAACATCGCGCCTGTTATCAGCGTGACATAGCCTTCTTGATAGGAAGGTGGCGAGAGCCGGGTTATAGGGCCGGCGCCCGCACTGCGGCCGTTTGAGAGAGAATATAGAGGAGGCTCGGCCTGTTGGGGGAGGAGGGTCTGCCTATTGAGAGAGGATATGGAGGAGAGTGTCGCTACTTTCTTTATTCAGGGGCTTTAATCAAGAGTAGAGTGCCTCGATGCGCTCGTTCGCCTCCATAGCTCGGCACACTCACTCATGAGTGCACTCAACTCACACTCACTCACACTCATTTGAACGTGGTGAGTTGAGTATGAGTCAGTACTCATGAGTGTGAGTGGACGTGAGTGTGAACGTGAGTGAGTACTCATGTGTGAGTGGAGGTGAGTGTGAACGTGAGTGAGTACTCATGAGTGTGAGTGGATGTGAGTGTGAACGTGAGTGAGTGCGAAGGCTGAAAAAATTGTGGTGAGTGAGTTTGAGTGAGTACTCCCTTAAAGTGCCGACCTATGGAGCTCGGCACACTCACTCATGAGTGCACTCAACTCACACTCACTCACACTCATTTGAACGTGGTGAGTTGAGTATGAGTGAGTACTCATGAGTGTGAGCGGAGGTGAGTGTGAACGTGAGTGAGTACTCATGAGTGTGAGTGGACGTGAGTGTGAACGTGAGTGAGTGCGAAGGCTGAAAAAATTGTGGTGAGTGAGTTTGAGTGAGTACTCCCTTAAAGCGCCGACCTATGTTCGCCTCCGCTCCGTTCAGGGTGGAGACAAGCGCGTCGTCTGCTAGAGCGGTCGCCATTACTGATCCCAATCGTCAATGCGCGCACTGTCAGCGCGCGTATTCGCAGCCTTTTGCTCACGAGTAAAGACACTTTGGGCTGGACTTGCCTTAGAAAACGCATGATCATTCACGGATGTTGCTAGTTATAGGTTTGTAGGCACGTATCACAGCAAGTAATCGAATGTTTCGTGCCTACATGTGTTGCAGGACGTAATGACCCTCACCGCCGGCGCGGCCGCTGGCTGCGGCTGAGTGGTGCACAGCTGCTTTGGATCACTGAGAGCTGGAGGCATCACTATTCACTTTTATACTTTGTGGGTGTATATGTTCGTTTATTTATTTATTTATTTATTTTTACACCGCATACACGCAGGATTTCCCAACATGCATCAGTAGTGATAAATTTGCTGACGTGAGAACCCTAAGGTTTAAATTACTCGCTGTTTAGATAAATCTTAAAGCGAATACAAGTCGCGCGCAGGTTCCGAGGCTGCTTTTTTATGCGACCGTTTGCCGGATATATTCGTCCTCGTGTCCTCCTATTGAATGCCTATTTAAAATACGGCTGTATTTACCATTTCGAGAAAATACCAGCGAAAATGCGGTAAGCATCACAATGTCGTTTAGCGATCGCAGCGGAAACAACTCTACTTTGTGATGCTTCAGTTTTTAGGAGCGAAGCTCCTTAGGCTCTCAAGATATCCGCTGTCACCGTCGGACCGAAACACAGCTGTTACATATACCGTACAAAGAGCGTTGATAGCGCGCATATGATTTAAAAATAGACCGTACTCTGTCCATCTGTCCGTGCATATATCCGTCCATCCGTGCTTTCTGTTCATCCCCCCCCATCTGTCCGTCCCCCCCCGTCCGTCCATCTGTCCGTCCGTGCGTGCGTCCATCCGTCCGTACGTCCGTGTATCTATCCGTGCGTCCATCCCTCCGTACGTCCGTGGATCCGTCCGTCCGTCCATCTGTGCGTGCGTCTGTCCATATCTGTCCGTCCTTTATACTAGTCGGCGACTTCAACGTAGACAATATGGACCTTAGGACCTAGCTTCGCTCCGTCATCAGCATTCACTTCGTGGATCTGCAGCCATATTTTTTCAGCGCCGCAAATTCCGCGTTGAAATTAATGACCGTGTATGGTACACAAAAAGCGTTCCTTCAGGGAGGTAATTCTGGAAAATTATTCCACCGGATAACGAAAAAAAAAAATTTTTGTTTGTATTTGTCGTTCTTGTTCCGCAAGAAAACACAACTCGGAGTGAATAGTTGCAGTTCACTACAGACGCGACAATATTCATAATCACACGTTCATGCATCAAAAAAAAAAAAGAAGAAGAAGAAGAAGAAGAAGAAGAAGAAGGAGATGCCCGCGACAGCGAAAGTACGATTTCCAAGCACACCCCGAAAACAACGCCAAATTTATGAGAACGGTTCTCAACATTCGAGGCACCAACACGCAGTCAAAACCACACACATAACTAGTAATGGCGTTGCTACTAATATACACGCCGTTTTAAAAATCATCCCAAAAGTACCCGACGTGCTTGCAATACTCACGCTGCATAGACGAGAGGCACTCGTCGGCTGCCACTTGTCCCGCTTTATTATCATTGTCCATAAAAGTATTCTTTTAGGATCCCTTGGGAAAGAAAACATCTTCCATCCATTCCTAGAATAGTTCGTGCACTGTGGCACGCAACATCCAGTCATCTTGCGGGACTCGCGACGAATCAGACGGGCGACAAGGCGGCAGGCGCCTTGTGCACGCTTAAAAAGAGCGCGGCGTGGGCTAAAACATGGCGGACGCGCGAGGCGAGGAGGCGTCGACCCTTTCAAAGAATGGCCACACTCTAAGCGGGGGGCGCGCGCATCGAGGCACTCTAATCAAGAGGGTTTCAATGCGCCGCCCCGCGCATAAAGGTACAACTAATCAAAAAAATTTTCACCATCTCCCGCTAAAGGGAACCATGTGTAGATGTGAAGCAGCGGGCGCTAACGCTTACACTGGCGGTGGCGTTGACGCTGGCGCTATCGCAGCGTTGCGCAGGAGAGAAAACTGAGGAGGCGCGAAGCACGCAGTGATGGACCGGTGTTTCCTGCTGGAACATGCCAATCGCTGCTAATGGGCAATGAGAGACAGAAGACTCCGACTGGACACAGAGACCCGCAGTGCGCTTTTAGTTAACGCGCACGCTACGAATTTTTATTGTTCAACAACGCACAGGAGAAATCTCCCACCGGCACCACATTGGAGGTCAAGATCCATTGCCATATATACGGGATGGACAGTGAACGGTTGTGCAGCGCGAGCAGTCGGTTTTTTCAACCAAGAAACTCGCTAGCAGACGCTGCCTGCGTCTGCGTCGTGTGGCGAGAGAGGGGGGGAGCGTAGGAGAGGAGAGAGAGGGGGGGACGCGCATGCGCAGTGGGGTGTGGACGCTGTGGGCAGGGATGCCTAGAGGAGAGAGGGGGGGAGCGTAGGAGAGGTGAGAGAGGGGGGACGCGCATGCGCAGTGGGGAGCGTGGGCAGGGATGCCTAGAGGAGAGAGGGGGGGAGCATAGGAGGGGAGAGAGGAGGGGCGGCGCATGCGCAGTGAGGGTGTGGATGCCGTGGGGAGGGATGCCTAGAGGAGAGAGAGGGGGGAGAGGAGGTTTTTTATTTTTATTTTTTTGAAAGGGTTTGCGCATGCGCAGTAAGGGAGATCACGCCGCACACCACCACCGGATTAAGCTTCGCCATAAGATGCTTCACATCTAATAATACTTCTTCCAACAACAGTCATGAGGCGCCACATAAAGGGTGCTCTGTCAATCCGATCGTGATGCAGGCGCGAACGCTAGCCGACGGGAAAGAGTAGGAAAGGGTCGTCGGAGAGGGTGGTGAACGGCCGGATCGGGCACATTCGACTGACATTGATGAAAATAGAGGAGGCGCCGGTTCAACGCTTAGTGCTCACATTGTACACGTGCTTTATAAAGAAATAAGTGACGACGAGGAGACATCATCTGTAGGAAGGGTAGTGAAGACGACAACGAAACCACTTCCACGTCTTTCCACTCGGAGCGGTTTAGGGGCCCATTAAGCGTGGCGCCTCGCAAAAAGTTTGTCAATCATTAAGGGCAAATAGCGATGCTCGGTCAATAACTTAAGTTTCAGGATATTCTGAATAAAATTCATTTCCGTTGGAAGAAACGCTGCTGAACTGCCTTCGTGCTGAAGGGCTTTGAATAACACTGATCGAAGTTACTTGGTGAAATCAAGAAAGACAACTGTGGAAATTGCGTGGCCTTTGGAAGGTTGCGCAAAGGCGACGCATCTGCGAATATTTCGGCTTATTTTGTCTAATTCATGTCTATGTGCTTTCTCAACCTGCCCACAGAGCGTGGTGGTCTGGGTCTACCAGATTTTAGAGCACTGGCAGCAAAAACAACCTCCAGGTTGTTCGCGGATCCGGAATACCCAGGAAAGAGCCTTCTGATGTACTGGACAAGTACTCTAAAGAATACGTTTACGACAGAGAGATACAGTGGACCGCAAGCTGAGAGACCACTGGAGTTTTACAAGGCTGTGTGCGACTTTAAACGCAGAGTAGATAACAAAACGGAGGGAGAAGGGTTTGAAGAACTAGCTCCAATAGATTTAAGCTGCTTGCTGATGGAAGAGACACTAGAAGATGAAGATAAAAGAAAAACGAACTCAAGTCGATGGAACACCTGGAAAAAGAGCAAAGTTCCTGGAGTGGTTAGCGAATTTGACTGGCTGAAAAGATGGAGCGTGCTAACGACGCGTCAACGCCTCGCTAACTGGCAGGTGGTGCCAAATGATAAGTGCGCGAATTGTGGAAAACCCGAGACCACTAAGCATGCGTTATTTGAATGGTTGCTACCAAGGGTGTGTGGCACCTTGTTTGGTGCACCTTTGGAGTTAGGGCCACATCACTGTCACAGAGGAAAAACGGCCTGTTTGTCCAACTTGGTACTCTAAGTCACAATGTACGTGATCTGGAGACGTCGGTGCCAAGCAGAAGCTCGTCGACAACCACAGCGAGCAGCATTCCCGGTCTTACACCGAATTTATCTAATTATTTTTGGATACCTAGCTGACGACCTAGATGTGAGTGGTGTTGATTCCTTTTTAAGCCGCTGGCACACTCGGTTTTTCGTATTACGTGGGGAAAAACTGGAATTTCCCGCAGCGCCATACTGAGTTAAGCAGGGAAACATGTCATCCGACTTGCTATGCTACTCGAACCCCCCCCCCCCTTTTTTTTTCTCTCTCTCTCTCTTCAGCTCCTCGAGAGGTAACATGTTTCTTTTTCCATAGTTTCTTAGTACCGCACAGTGTTTCATAGAAGTCTGTTTAAAATTGTCTAGCGTTTGTATAAGTTCTACTGACGCCATTTCGAAGTTTTAGTGTATAAGTGCCTCCAGTGTTTGTGTACACTTGTTCAATAAACTTTCCTTTCCTTAAAAGTCACGTTTTCGTTTCCCTGCTTAGGGGCAGTAGCGCACAGCTCTGCCATACACTACCAAAAAAAGGCAGTGGTATTTACTAACTGATGTAGAGCATGCTTCTCGCAACATTCACTACCGATGAAACCGCAGGACGCATGTACCGAGTTATTAAATTTGCTGTCTACTTCTACTAGCTGGTAAGGACCAGCTAATTAGTAAGTACCTTACTAGCTGGTCCTTACCTATAGGGTAGTACTAATAAAAGTTGTTAACTTTAATATCATGACAGTCATTTAGGTGCACCTTAAGGAACCCTAGGAGGTCGGAAATTTCCGGAGGGCTCCGCGACGGTGTGCCTTTTAATCAAGCGTGGTTCTGACATGTAGAACCCCAGCAACATTATTATTGTCATGACAGTCACTAGCTTGTTAGTGGAATCCTGTAGAAAAAGGATGAGCTCAAATAAAAAAGTGGGGCGGCTATACTACATTGATTTTGTTATACTGATTACTAATACCCATGTGGTTCACGCGATTACCTTCGTAAATGGACACCACGATGACAGCTAAAGAAAAGAATGTATGCATGAGGCATTAACGAGCCATAGCACAAGATAGGCACGCACAAGCAAATCCAGACTATTAAAGCTTCTACGCGAAATATATTCTGCAGCAACTTAGGGAATGTACCGAGTGTTTTAAAAAATGTGTCGAAAATTCTCAAAAATCAGAAAAAAATGCGATAATTGTTCGCTGCCTTCAGAGTTGCTTTTTCTGTAGCGGCAGGCATCTTAAGATGGCAAAGGACATCATTTGTGACAGTAATTAAAAAAGTTAAATTACTTAACTTTATATTTAGCGGAACTATGCGGTTATGTCTAATGGGAGAATTGAAGTTCTTCATGCGAAGAACACATTGCAGCTTTGAGATTTTTGAAAAGTGGCCCATAGAAGTGATTGCGACGTAATGAAATTCAACCACAATTAACAGCGAAACCGAATCTGAGGCATCGATGAGCGACACAAGCAGACGACCAGAATGACGTCACTGTCCAACACAACGATTACAGAGGTGTAGTTCTTTCGCGTTCGTTTAGGTTTGTGCGTCATGCGTGCTACAACTGCAAGAGAAGCCTGCAAACCCACACAACGAAGCTGGTCGATGGCAGTGTTGTACACGTTCCTCCAAAACAGGAATGGAAAGCTCCTTTCTCGTTCCTTCTCAATTTTGGAACTAATTCCCATTACCAAGTTCCTCAAATGCAAAAGGAACTCGTTATAGTTAGATTTCGAAAATCGGAACGTGTCATTACATTTACGTTACATTTATAGCGTTGGATAATCCTGAGGTGAAATAAAGTGAACAATTTAAAGCTCCCATCCAGCTACATATACAATAAAATCTCGTTAATGCAGATTTCACTAGACCGGAAAAAAATGACCCGATTAACGGAATTAACGAATTATCGAAAGTATCAAGAAAACAATAAACAAATATCTAATACATCAATGCACTTTCATTTTCTTCGATGAATACGTAAAATCTGCACTTATTTTGCATAAGACCAGCGTAAAAGCCGCACTTTTCGTCACCCTGCGACGTCTTTCAGAGCAACGACCACGCAAGACCGCCATGCCAGTGTTGTACGGAACGGCGTTCCAAGGAACGACGTTCCAGGGAACTAGTTCCTTTTGGGAGGAAAGGAGGAACGCTACACTTCCATTCAGGATCGGTGGAACTGTAACGGTAACTTGTTACGTTTACGAGGGAACGGTACAGGGAACGGCGTTCCTTTTGTAAACGTTCCACGGCATTCATCAGGCGCACGCACGCAGCTCATCACACAGAACAGGGCGGATGGGCAACCGCGTAAGGCGCCAAAATGTACCACTCGCCTATCACGTGACTGTGATGCATCCTGGTTTTCACTTCAAGGCGCCTGCCGGGGGGTGTAGGGTAGCGAAAGACGCCGACACTGACCCCGTGTGGGAGGAACAGTTGATTTTTTGTGTCGTAGAAAGAAAATTATCATCATCATGAACCCGCACGCACTCTCTTCTCCATCTTCCTCTTTTGCTTCGCTCCCAGACCACGTGCCCTGGTTTTTCCGGCGCAGAACTTTGATGGGCGATAGAACGAGCACAGAGAGAGCGAAAGAAAGAGACACATGGAAAGCGAAAAAGAGAAATTCTTGGCCAAAAAAAAAAATTTCGGCGAGGCAAGATAAGAGACCACCTATGCACCTTTTTTTTTCTTTCATGGTATTTATTCAACATAGGCATGACACTTGACAGTAAATCAATACAGACAGAGAAATAATATGTTCAGTGTGCTCGTATCGTGACGCAACGACGAACACACAGCAGTAAAGAATTTGCATTCACAGAGCGGATACATCAAGTAGCGGCCATTACCATTTATGTACTAGCACGGCGGTAAGTATAAACACCTCACCAATGCAAATAACATTCTGGCTGAATTTCCATTTGCTCGTATACATTTCTTAGCTGAGTGGCCATCCCAGTGAAGTGGGATATTCAGGAAATTATTGGCTCTGCGTTTCTCTGCAACATGCGCGCACACTGCCTAGACACACTGCCTTGCCTAGTAGTGTATACCAATGGGGTGGGAAAGGGAAGTGATGGTGAGGAGAAGGGTAGAACGAGTAGAGAAAAACAGAGCAAGAGAAAGAAAGATATAAAGAAAGAGGAAAAGTACAGAAAAAGAAAGGGAAAAAAAGAGAGATAAAGATTGACAGAGAACGAAATATACAGAAATATGTTCGCTAACTTCAAACAGGGGACTTTACTAAATTGCAAATATTTATATATATCCTGAACATTATTTTCGACTCACACTGAAATATTGAACCAACACTGATTAAACGCTTAAAGGGGAACTCCGGTGTGTTTTCGACCATATTGAGATAATGCCGTTTTCGTATAGTGCTAACAGTCCTGTATTAGCTAGGGTGGTTCGTTTTACTGAGGGACTCGTCAATAATCTTAAATAAGCAATAAACGATGAGTCAAAACAGAAACCGAAACGAGGGGCTGCTCCGCGCTGGGCGTACGATGACGTCACGAAATCCGCTACACGCCGCCAAGGCTGGCCAGGATGTAAACATAGAACACGTGCTTCTTCGATCGCGCGAAAAGCAAGCTGGCGATGTCATCCGAAGCTGAATCAAGCTGTGCCAGCTCGTCTGAACTTACCAGTGACGAGTTCAGCGATGAGTGCAGCTGCTATCAGAGCGCGGAAGCATCGCCTTTTGATTTCGACCCGCCGGCAGCTGACGTGCCCCGCATTGATCTCCTCGTTGCTTAGTATTGTGAGGGCTTACTGTAAGACCCGATGTCAACGACGACTAACGCGTTATGCAGCTGACAAAACCCAACAAATACGCTCGCGTCGTGGTCGCCTCGTAGAAGAAAGCGCGCGCTGCATCCGCCTGCTGGGCGAGACGGGGAGGCACGTTACGCCACATACCAAGGTGGCTCGCGTTTACAGGCGTGTTTCGGAATTGGCTACCAATTTTTGAAATTCGTTTTCTAAAGAGCTAAGTGAGTTACGGCTGTATAATTTGCGACATATCATCAGGGTGCCGAAGAGAACGTATGCTGAAAGTTTTATAGAAGTCGGTGAATGTAAAAAAAATAGCCGGAGTTCCCCTTAAGTATTGTCCCTTTTCATGGGGTTTCCTGTGCAATAAATTTATTTATATTGCTACATTGGTGCGTATTACTATTGGAATATCTGAAGCGCAGTATCCTGGCTGCGCCTTTGAAAACCGAAGTGGAATGTGTCACATGTGTTAGACTTGAAATAGACGACCACGAAAGTTGCAGTAGGGCCGGTGGTCTCTAAAAAAAATGCCCCCACCTTCCCGAAAGGAATCGTGAGGAAATGCGAATGCATTTCGCGCGCGCTTCACTCCATTTATATATACGTGCGAGCGAGCGGACGGGAGAGTGGGGCGCAGAGAGGAGAGAGAGCGAACGGCGAGAGAAGGAGCGGCGAAGCACTGCACCTACCCTCTCCTACACTCTCTCCACACACGCGGGAGCTCCGCCGAGCTTCCGCGATGCGAGCGCCCTCACACACCAGAGCGCGCTCCTCCTCTCCACTCACTCTCCGCTACTCCCGCCCGCACCACCTGCTCCGGTTGCTAGGGGCGAGGATAAGCGCGCGCGCCCACAGCTGTTGCTATGGGAAAGGGAGTGAGAGCGGAGAGATAACACCTGCCGGCGCGCACACCTCCTCAACCCAGAGCCGTAATCCCCTTTGGGAGAGTTCGGCGCTCCTTTGATCTCGCCGCCAGTCTGGCAACTGCTGCACTAGAGTCTGGCAACAGCGCGCTTCCGCGCCGCCGACGCCATTTTGTGCCGAGGTTTCGCGTGGTGCTGCGCCCGTGAAGTCGATGTCGGCAGTTATGCTTCGTTTGTGACCGACCTGGGGCATCTGCTGCTATTCGTGCACGTGTTGGCTGCGGAGAACATTGTAAACATGCACGGAAATCGCAATGGAAACTTGCTGCAGCTGCTCGAACTCGCCAAAAGAAAGGGTTCGCCCTTTACCGTTTTCCGCAAGGCGACAGGAATCGAGCACGGCGCCGCGTTCGGGAAGTAGCAGAACCGTATAAACGGCTCTGGTACTTCCGAAATATACGGCTCTGGGAAGTACGACCGAAGCGAAATAAATGGAAAGCAAATGACAACTCGCGCTTTTGTGAGGTAAGTGTGAAAATTAGTCGGCCCAATATGATGTGCGTTCATGGTGTACATACTTGTGAGCGCATCCGTTCCAGTGGACCTGCAAAATTTGATTAAGTGGTAATGCTTGGCCCAGCTGTTTACCTGAAGGTATGCAAATCAAGACAGACTTTCCTTCAGTTCAAACTCACCCCGTTTGGCATGAGTGCATTTGTACAGCCAATATTGGAACAGCCTTCATCCCTTCAAGCCCTGCTAATTTCGAGCCATCAAACGTCTTTTTCCACGATGATGCCTTTGCCATGGCCCGCCACTGATCATGTAGCAAGTTTAAATAACCGAATCAAGTGCATACCTCGGGTGTTAGTTCACGAAGACACACGAGTGATAAATAATCTATCACATGTTTCACTGCGCATTAGCAAAAACTTCAGGTGCTGGCGCCCGCCGAAGTAAATGCGCTGTATTTTTCTCGGTAAGCGACGCATTTCAGTTTTTACTGGCTAGCAGTGAAAGCTTTGATTAAAGCACGCACGGACAAAACCTCGTTGCGTTGTCAAGAGAGCGTTTGTATCAAACATTTAATACCGAAGGTTATATACATGAAATATGGAACGTACAATGCCTCAGTGCCTAACAGGCGATTTTGATTTGGTTCCTATAAAATAAACTGCAGCAGTACTCGAAGCACAGCGAGGTGCAGGGAAAAGCTGCTGATCTCCTGCGAATCAAAACAACAATGCGCAGTTCATTTACACTCGCCCACGCCGTCCTGCCTTTGACGCATGTTAGGCTAGGCTTCTTTAAAGCTACCTTTCTGTGAACATGTTCAAATACGCGCGTTATCTGCAGTTATTTTTTTCGATGAAAGCTAGCCAGAGACTGAACGCTCGCTCGCCAACGCGAGCTTAGGGCGCCTCGGCACAAAATGGCGGACAGCGCCGCCGCTAAATTTGGATGGCTGTTGGCTCCGCCCCTCCGCCGAACTCTCCGAAGGATATACGGCTCTGCCTCAACCTATCCTCCTCCTCCTCCTCCGCGGACAACGCCGGACAACGCCGGATGCCTGACATAGCCCGACTAAGAAATGCATTCGCATTTAAAAATTTGTCTAGGAGCGTTTATTTAGATTCCTCTTAAGTACGTATAACCTGCGGGCGATGGGGTTAAATTCGTATAAATATATGCAGCTCGATGTGAGCTTAAAATTGCTCACTTTATTTCGCCTCAGGATTATCCGACACTATATTATGATTAAAATGTCAATGTAACGTTAATGTAACGACAGGTTCCAATTTTCGAAATGTAACTGTAACGAGTTCCTTTCGCATTTAAGGAACTTGTAACGGGAACTCGCTCCAAAATTGGGAAGGAACGAGAAACGAGCTTTCGTTACAGTTTTAGAGGAACGTGTACAACACTGCCACCATGTCATGTCTTAATTAGCCCTAAACATGCTCTGTACCCTCCATGATTGCTACCGCCATCACCGCCACACACAGTTCACGATACTTTTTTTCGCCGGTAAACGAAAGAAGCTTGCCGCAGCCGCTGGAGCCTTGGTCGCCAAAAACGGGATAGCTGTTGGCGACCCCGCCTTTTCGAATGTCCGCGATTAACAGGTGTCACACGCGGTGGTAATCGGAAATAGGCATGAACCTTTCTGACTTTCCTGTCGTTACCGTACAGTTCGCCATGATGAAGAGTGCAATGCGGACTGCGCCGTCCCGTTTCGGTAGTCCGCGAACGTGGTTTTCGCTCTTGTGCATGCGCCGAACATTTGCGGCGGTTCGCGCTGGAGGTGCTCCCTGGATCGTCTGAATTAATAATAATATCTGGGGTTTAACGTCCCAAAACCACGATATGATTTTGAGAGACGCCGTAGTGTAGGGCTCCGGAAATTTAGACCACCTGGGGTTCTTTAACATGCACGTAAATCTAAGTACACGGGCTTCAAGCATTTTCGCCTCCATCGAAAATGCAGCCGCCGCGGCCGGGATCGACTGCTGACCGGGATCGACGCTCGACTGCTGACCTTCGGGTCAGCAGTCGAGCGGCATAACCACTAGACCACCGTGGCGGGGCGGATCGTCTGAATTGCGGCCTATTATGACTGAATTAACGAGAGTTTGATTTGACTATACAATGTACATACTGGCCGGGACTAGAGAACAAGACCGAACTGTTCGATTTTCCGCATCAACGAGGATCGAATTAACGAGCCTTTACTGTATTATGCACATTTAACATCGCCGACTGCAGGTTACACGTAGGTAAATGGAAATCTAAATGATCGCTCCGAGCAAAATTTTTTTATAGACCATCGGTTTTACTACAGTCATGTCTAACTGCAACTTTCGTGCTCGTCTATTTCAAGTCCAGCACATGTGGAAATTTCCACGTCGGTCTTTAAAGGCGCGGTCAGGATAATGCGCTCCAGGTATTCAAATAGAAATCTCCACCAATGCGCCGATATAAATAAATTTCTTGCACGGGAAACCACATCGAATGGGACAATACTTCGGCGTTTAATGAGAACTGATTCAATATTTCTGTGTGAGTAGAAAATAATGTCTAGGATACACATTTGCAACTTAGTGAATTCCCCTGTTCGCAGTCCTCGAACATATTGCTGCATATTTCTTTCTCTATCTTTCTATCTTTTTCTTTCTTTTTCTCCATTTATCTCTTTCTTTGTATATCTTTTTTTTCCTATCTCTGTATCTGTAATCGTTTTCTCGCCCATCTTTTTTCTCTTCATTCACTTTCTCTTTCTCTCTTTGTCTATACACATGTCCGTAGAGATGTATTCGCTCTAGAGATGAATGCGAATTGTTTAGTGCTACGAGTGTACGAGCTGAATGAACATATTGGTTCGCTGTATTGAATTTCTTCAATGTTCCATGCCTATGTTAAATTAAATATGCATGAAAAAAAAAAACTGGATAGCCGAGTGGTAGCAACGCTCGCCTTCAGATCGTGGGTAGGCGGCAGGGTTGCCGTTGGTGGCTACTTTGCGCCAAATTGGCGACCTTCCGACCCTGTTTGGCGACAAAAATTTCAGGTTGGCGCCATGGCTATTTCTGGTTACTTTGAAGCTCCATTTTGGCGCATTTACAAGCCCTGTCTCCGTATTATTTGAAGATAAAACAGTCAACAAGTTTAAAGAATAACCATTCTTTGCAAGCTTTTCTGTCGAGCTGGCCATGCGCGCACGTGTCCTTACCGCGCCAGCGGGATAGTGCGCGTCGTGGTAGCCAACGAGCGTCACACCGTCGTACGCATGCAAGGAAACGCGGGGCTATATAGCACACTTCTGACGTCACAATCTAATGCCGAAACACAGCGCTTCAAAGAGATAACCGCAACAAAATGAAGCTGGATTGTCAGTAGCGTAGCCAAAAAGTTTTTTCGGGAGAGTGGGGCTGAGGGGCATTTAACCATACTATATGCATGTTCTCGCGCGTGCGTTTGTATGCGTGCGTGCATTTATGCACAAGCAAAGTTGAAAAAATTTGGGGGAATTTGAATCTCCTAACCCTCACACCTCTGGCTACGCCACTGTGGACTGTTCATCTTCGATCAGGTTTCGCTACTTGAAGCTGTACTGGTAATGTAACTTTGTACCAATCTCGGTCTACGCTTTCAAGAAAAAACAGCAGCGTTTAATAATCCAGCTGAGTTGTTGGCCCAAAAAAACGTTTTGCAAGAATTTTATCCATTGAAGACAAATTGTATGCAGGCACACTGGAAGTGTAATAATTTATTACTTTATTTACAACTTACCTGCGGCTTGGAGACCAAGAAAGAGGTAGAAATATTGTTCTTGTTTGTTACACTCTGTTTTCGCTTATTCAAAATTATACGGGTGTTTCAAGAAATACGTCCACTATTTTTAAAAAATCAGCAAAATTCGGTATTTGCTCGCTGTATTCATATATATTTTTTCTGTAGCGGCAGGCATCTTAAGATGGTTGAAGACATGATTTGGCACAGTAATTAAGAAAGTTAAATTAATTAAATTTTTAATTAGTGCAGTTAGGTGGTCAAGTCCAATGGGAGAATTAAAGCCCTTCATGCGAAGAACCCATTTCAGCTTTGAGATTTTGAAAAAGCAGCCTCTATTAAATATTGTGGCGTAATGAAGTTCAGGCAAACGCAATGGCGAAACCGAAACCCAAGCACCGATGAGCGCAACAAGCAGACGACTAGAATGACGTCACTGTTCAAGACAGCGGTCACAGAGGTGCAGTTCTTTCCAGTTCGTTAACGTATGTGCGTGACGCGTGCTACTACTGCAAGCGCAGCCCACAAACTCACACCAAGAAGTCGGTTGATGGTTGATATAATGACGTTCACTCGTTCTGGACGTCTCAGACGAATATGGCAGTTGCGCTCTTCGGCGTTTCGGTTTCGCCGCTGAATTTGGGAGAATTTCGTGACTTCGCAATTAATCCTAGATGCCGCTTTTTCAAAATCTCAAAGCTGAAATGGGTTCTTCACATGAAGGACTTCAATTCTCCCATTTGACTTAACCGCCCAACTCCGCTAAATAAAAAGTTAATTAATTTACCTTTTTTAATTACTGTCCCAAATCACGTCTTCAACCATCTTAAGATGCTTGTCGCTACAGAAAAAGAAATTGTGAAGACATCGAGCAAATACCGCATTTTCCTGATTTTTCAAAAATAGCGGACACATTTCTTGAAACACCCTGTATAATTTACTTTTGAATGATAACAACTCTCTACATAATATCACTTTTTTTTTTAGATGCGAAGCATCTTATGCTCAGGGCTCTGTCCGTCCCTCCCGCGTCCCGCGTCCCCCGTCCCCCGTCCCGAGTCCCGCGTCCGGCCACTGTCATGAAGTAGGAGAGCACCATTATGCGAACCAGAACCCTGTAGTAATATGAAGGCCGTCAACCCTAACACAGTCATCAGAGTCATGGCCGAGAGCACAGAGAGGCTGCTTAGCAATGGCTAGGCACGTGGTGTCTGTCGCCCAGGTTGACCCCATTCCTTGAGTCATGGCCGAGAGCACAGAGAGGCTGCTTAGCAATGGCTAGGCAGGTGGCGTCTGTCACCCAGGTTGACCCCATTCCTTAATCTTGGTTGCATGTGTTTGGAGGGGGCTTAGTCCTTTCCGCGTCCCACAGCGCATGCGCGTCCCCTCCCCCCTCTCTCTCCTAAGCTCACCCCCCTTTCTCTCCTCTAGGAATCGTCTACTCTACGGAGCGGCATGCGCGTCCCCTCCCCTGTGCTCTCCTACGCTCACCCCCTTCCTCTACTCTACGGAGCGGCTCACGCGTCCCACACCCCCACAGCGCATGCACGTCCCCCCCCTCTTTCTCTCCTCTCCTGCGGTCCCCCCCCCGTCCTTTCCTCTACGGAGCGGCGCGAACGACAGGTGGTGTGACAGCTGCTTACTCCGCTGGGGGGCACCACGGTAGTTCCGCGGTATGAAAATGACGGAGCGCGTGCGCCTCATTCTGTCTCCTGTGCAGCGCCGCGATGAGCGCCCGGACCACTGCCGTGAAACGAGAGCGGCGACGTTCCTCCCGCTCAAGCTAATTATCTCCCCGCTGCTTCGCATCCACACATGGTTCCCTTTAGCGGGAGATGGGGAAGTTTTTTTTCTATTTGACTACAAATTGGCGCTAAAATTAAATGGCTTGGCTACTTTGGCTATATTTAGGTAAAGTGTTGGCTATTTTTCAAGTCTACCCAGCGGCTACCCTAGGCGGCTTCGAATATCGCCTCGCCGAAGGTTTTTTTTTCTTTTTTTTTTTTTTGCCAAGCATTTACCTCTTGCTCTCTCTCCATATCTCTTTCTTTCCCTCTCACTGTACTCGTTCTCTCGCCCATCAGAGTTTTATTGCATCCCGCGCAGGACAAATCAGGGCACGTGTTCTGGGAGCGAAGGAGAAGAGGAAGAGGACGAAGAGAGCGCGTGCCAGTTCATGATAATTTTCTTGGTACGACACACAGCCAACCTAGAGCGTAACAGCTCTGCTGTAAGACATGGACTGTTCCTCCCGCATGCGGTCAGTCTCGGCGTCTTTCGCTTCTACGTGCCCCCCCGGCGGGCGCCTTGAAGTGAAAACCGTGATGCATAATAGTCATGTGACAGGCGAGCAGTACATTTTTGCGCCTCACGCGGTCGCCCATCCACCCTGTTCTGCATGATGTGCTACGTGCGTGCGCCTGTTCAATGCCGTGAAACGTTTACGGAAGGAACGCCGTTCCCTCTACCGTTCCTTCGTAAACGTAACGAGTTACCGTTACAGTTCCGCCGATCCTGAATGGAACGGTGGCGTTCCTCCGTTCCTTATTTACAAAAGGAACTAGTTCCTGGAACGTCGTTCCTTGGAACGCCGTTCCGTACAACGCTGGTTGATGGTTGATATAACGACGCTCACTCATTCTGGACATCTCAGAAGAAAATGGCACTTGCACGTTACCGCGTTTGAGTTTCGGTTTCGATCCTGAATTAGGCTTGAATTTCATTACTTCGCACTTATTACTAGAGGCCGCTTTTTCGAAATCTTAAAGCTTCAAAGGGTTCTTTGCGTGCAGAACTTCAATTCTCCCACATTAGACATAACCACCTACCTCCGATAATTAAAAAGTTAACTAAGTTAACTTTCCTAATTACTCTCCCAAATCATATTTTTAGCCACCTTAAGACGCCTGCGGCTACAGAAGAAGTAATTCTGGAGTGATCGAACAAATATGGGCGCTTCCCTGGTTTTTGAGAATTTTGGAGACATTTCTTGAAACACGTATATAGGCCCGCTTTGTGGTAACAAACGTCTTACCGGTGAGCAGCCGTGAACACAGTCATGTAATCGACGTTTTGGACCGAGATTCGGATCTATTGCTATTTATTCACTGAAACGTGGGTCATGACGAAGCAGAAGACAGTTATTCCAACACAATCGAGGACATTATAGCTTGCAAAATTTTACGTAAGACTCTCAAAATTACCGCGTAACATACTACGACCAGTAGAGGTAGTAACGTTTACCTAACCCGACACAAGCGAAGTAAAAAGCTTTTTGCTAATCCTGACAGGCTAATAGTCATGACAACGTTTACTACTTCTGTTATGCTATGGGAGTAGCGTAAGATTGATACATGTGTTGTAAACGCTGCAGTTATTAGCTTTCTACGACATTTTATTTAAGAACGCTGTAGAATACAACATTTAGGTTCGTTTTGCCTTTTTTTTCTGAACACAGACGCACGGAGCTGCTATACAGAGAGGCTGCCCACGAGATCACGCTCTCTGCGGTGCCCACCAAGGAGCCAGACCAATCGTCAACGCCGCTCTTTGATGCATCTCTGTATGCCAACTGGACTCCGCCGAAGAGGCCACACTGCTTTATCGCTTATGGCTAGGTGTGGCGTTCACGAAATCCTACAACCTTCGCATTTCAATGGCCGACCGTGCTCTTTGCGATGCCTGTCGTTGCGAGGAGACGCTACACCACATTCTGTGCGGCTTCCGGTATATAACGTTCAGAGACTGTCACTGGCGTACGTTATAGCGCACCTAGACACTAGACAAATGTCTGTTGAAACCATTCTTACATGTCGTTGACAGTAGACATCGCAGCAGAAGGCGACAAAGACACTACAGAGGTTTTTAAGAGAAACGGACTTGGACAAGCGGCTGTGACAGCGATGCGGCGTACCACGCAAGAGTGACGCAAAAGCCACCTTTTAGGGGCGAAGCTCCTAAGGGTGTGGGTCTGTCCCTCCTCTGTAGTAGTAGTAGTAGTAGTAGATAGCCACGTATAGTGGTATGTACTCCCACTCCACGTGATAAAGATGACGATGACGCAGTATAGTGGAATGTACGCACTACACGTGATAACGATGAAGTATAAGCGCGTTCCAGTATAGTGGAATGTACCCACTGCACGTGATAACGATGACGATGACGCTGATGACCATGAAGTATAAGCGCGTTCCAGACCACACATTCTCTTTCTGCCATGGATGAAAACCATCGAGCTTCGCCCACTCATCATCATGCACTTCGTGGATATATGGCGTGATTTTTTTTCTTCTGAGCCGATTTATTGAACCTCCCCAGACCCCTCTTTAAAGCTTTGTGCAACTAACGCGGTTTTACAAAGCCTCCGGCATAGGAGGCATGGTAAGCTATCTGCACCCTTACCTTGTTTTGCACTGCCTCCAGCATCGGCAATGACGTCAAGTGATGACGTCACATTATGACGTGATAAGGTGACGTCACACATTTTCGGGGATCTTTACGTCATCATGACGTCATCACGTTACGATGATTTCTTGCATGCCTTGTGCTGACGCTGCCGATGGCCAACGGTCCAATTTTCGCATTTGACGACGCATCTAAGGCTTTCGCCTTATTTGTAAATTATGTGTAAGCAACTTATATTTTTTGAAATTAGTGTACTGTGCGTTCCTGTTCGTTAACTCCACCTGAGGAAGTAAGTTTGTGAAGTTTGACCATCCATCCATCCATCTGGCAAAATCAACGTTCATGTATTCACTGATTTCTGTAGAACCGCTGTAGAAAGCTCGAGGCCTTTGTAAGGATGCACTTGGATGATGGGGTTAGAAATGTGGAGTTTTGTGATGTGGATTCATGGAGGCGGGAGATGACGTAGCATCCAACTGCGCAACCTTTACACTGCGTGAGGTCTGGCTGGCGTAAGTCTCTCACTAATTAGAACTATTCGCAGAGAAAAAGGTCGGCGTCAACTCATGTGTTGTTAGCTATCTTCAATGGGCAGAAAATTCCCTTCCTTCATTCATAACTTGCAGATGTCACTGCGGCAGGCTGTTCATTTACATGAGTAGCAATTAAATGCCAAATAATTGCCGCAACTAAGCGAAAAGCGAAGTGCATGGTAACTCTTTCACTCGTGCGCTCGCTCATGCGTACGACAGTCACTTAGCGCTGGCCAATATTTTGGCCGTTTCAAATATTGATTTTTTTTGTTGTCATTGCATTAGTAGAACCTACAAACTATAAAACTCAACGAAAAGCGAACTAATCGGGCTTTATCACGCTATCATTAGAAATAGAAAGCGAAAAGAGTCGTCCGATGTAAAAAAAAAAAAAAAAGAATGCTTTTATGCTGTCTGAAATTGTTCCGAACAAACAAAGACGTGGAAAGACAAGAAAGCGAGAAAACAGAAATGTATACATGGATCCTGAAATGAAAGAAAAGAAAGCAACAGCAGCTCGGAAGTGATGGCTTCCAGCACTTCCTTGCGACAAACACGAGAACAGCGAGAATTCGGTATCCACGCCTTTTTTCTTACATACATTCAAAAGCAACAAGATACGAAAGCGGCACTCACGCAGCGCACGAACACAAAAATACTAAATAACGGGACGTTTTGGAAAACGCAACACCCCACGGTAGCTTGGCCGCAGACAAATTGCGTCATATACTACCCTCCCAGCGCCACTGTATTTCCTAAGACTCGCTCACTTTTGCACCGTGTATCTTTCTTTGTTGTTGCTCTGCCATCACGGCCATTGCTGCAGATACAACGCCGCAAGACACTCCATTCGGGCGGAAAACATTGGCCCTCTCGCTTTTCTTTTTCTGTTTCGCTGGGCGCACTTTAGCACGCACTACGTCGTCGTCAATTCAGGCGCATTGCGGCACAACGGTGCAGCGATGCGCCTGAAGAAGCGGTAGCCCGAGCAAGCATGAGGCAGGGTTGCCGTTGGGTGGACATGAAAAGGCGCCAGAACTCACGCCAAAAGTAGCCAAAGTAGCCATGGCATTTGATATTATCGCCAAATTTCTAGCCAACTAGAACAGAAGTGGTATTATCAACAGAGCCTTTACTATTGATGAATAAATAAAACCAATTTTGAATAAGTAAAACCACAAGGTTTTAAAAAGAGCCATGGCTCCAACTGGAAATTTTCGTCGCCAACGGGGCCCAAAAGTAGCCAATTTGGAAAATAGCAGCCACCAACGGCAACCCTGGCATGTGGCCAAGCTGAAGACAGCGTCATCTGCCTGGTTCCAGGCAGTGCCTTACCTAATTTCTTCGAGGTATTTTATCTATCGAGAAGAAATTGTTGCGCGAGCATTTACGAGTCTGGGAATTTTGCTACGCCAAGAAGCTACGCTTATAAAGCACCTGTAAGCGTAGCTTCTTGTAAAGCAGTGTTGCGTGAGTTTTTTTTTTCTTTCCATTTTTTTTTCAATAATTTATCCCTCATTCTTTCCTTGTGCTGCCCTTCTGTGCACATTTACCCCTTCCCCAGTGCAGGGTAGCGAACCAAATATTTATATTCTGGTTAACCTCCCTGCCTTTTCCTTAACCTTTCTCTCTCTCCCTCTCTTTATTGTACTCGTGTGCGACGCGTTGCAACAGTTTCTTCAGGCAGAGTCGTTACCGGGCGAAACTGTGCCCTTCGCGTGCTGCACGCATTTACGGCGAGCCGGGCCATTACGCGCTCGTAAATTACGGCGAGAAAACACGTCCGCGTCCCGAGACGGAGTGGCAATATTGCGCAGTAAACAACGCCGTCGGCGGTAGAGGTGAGAGCCGCCCGGGCGGAGGCGAAATAATTCTGTCTCGGAGACATGGCGTGAGAACGGAAGCATTCCCGCGGAAATGGCGGAAAGAAAGAAAAAAGCAAGACGTAAAAACAATAAAGGAAACAGTGAGAAGTGAAGCTGAAACGCCGAACGAAAGCATGAACAATAAAAAAGAGAAAGCGTGACAGAAATCGCCGATTCGGAAGTAGTCGCACGCACAAAAAAAAATCGATCGCTGGGCGTTTTGTCGGTGGCGCCCTCACACCGTGCCTAGCCGAACTAGAAAACCCGTCGAGGCGGCTTCCGAGATTGCCACTTTCGTACGACGCGCCAGTGCGCTGCGTCTGTAATCTCAGAGGCTCAGAGCTCTGGGACTGGTGTGCCTCGCGACGAATAGATGGCGCGGGCATCCAAACGCATTTTATAGATCAGGGGTCTCAAACACGCAGCCCGCGGGCCGCATGTTCGTGAGCTACACAGGCATGACTGGTCTAAAGCGTTGTTTTCGTGAGGCATCCCGTGTGGTCACCATGCGTTGAAAGATAACCATGAAACAAAAACTACGTTTCAAAATTGGCGTCCAGACTCTAATAATTTTGGAGATCGATAGCGACATGTTGTTGGAATACTGGCATCAAATCTCCTTCAGAAATGACCCGTATATGAGTAAATGTGTTCTTTCAAATGAAAACTTTGCTGACGACTTTTGTAAACTCCTCCCCCCCCCCCCCCCCCCCCCTTCCAATTTTACTTTCTTCATCGTCCCGGCCCTTGCGGGACTAAATTGCATGCCTGCGGCCCGCTAGCTGAGGTGAGTTTGAGACCCCTGCTATAAATCAAGGGACTCAATGCGGGCTGCGTGCGCACCGTGGACTCCTTTGATAGCGGCACACCAAGGCCCGGCGCTAAATCGACAGGCTGCTGTGTTCATCGTCATGTTCTGAAGTATACCTACTTGTGCGAACAACTTTCAAGTGTTCTCCTTCTGAAGGTGAACATGTCCGCTCGAGGATAAACAGCTGCGATCGACTATGGGGATCGCCTCCGCACAAGAAGTTAATGTGGGCATTTTTTCTCGCGTCGTAGCTATGCTTTGCCAGGCATCAAGTCTGCGTGTTTATAACTTAATTACGCCGTTATTTCGTTCTGCCGAAGGAAGGAAGTCTTATGACTGATAAATGACACCGAAATTATTTTCTCGTCTATTCTTATTAATAACGCTCAATTTATTCGGAAGGGGAATTTCAACGGCTCGTGTTTCTTTGTTAAGCGCCACATTAATTGGAACTAACAGACAAGAAAACCAAGGAAAGTATAGGAAGTTTGATTTGTAGTATTTGTGATATAAATGTGAAGAAAGTAAAGTGGACGAAATGGTAAGTTGCCGCTGCGCAACGATTTGTGCAGCGACAGGAGTTCAAACCAAGGTGCGGCGAGTGGCCTACCTCGAGCAGTTGTTGGGGACGTGCATGGAGGCAGCCATTAGGTCGGGCGGTGACTTTGCGCTGGGTGCAGTGGGCGATGCAAGGCTGCCATGGGAGCTTTGCAGGTGCTGACGCGAAGCGGCTTTGGTCACAGTCCCCGAAGAAGCGGCTGCTGTGGCGGCAGCCACAGCCTTCTGAGCCTGCTTGTAGCGGGACAAGCTGAAGAAGAGGCCCAGGATAGCCTTCAGGTTGCCTTCCCTGATCTCTGTACCAGGAAAAAAGTAAGCCAAGACAAACGCCAGGGTCAGACAAAAGACAAAAGGCCCCTAAACAACGCGCATTCATAGATGGTACAGTCGTGCTTCGCAACACCCACTCACCTTTTGAAGTGACCCCGTCGAAGGTGACTCCGATGGACCTCAGATGGGTGAGGCAAGCGCTGATGTTGTTCACCTGCAGCGTAAATATGAAGAAGTTTAGAAATATGCGCATCACGGCACTGCCCGGTGACGTACAACAGGGTTGAACCTAAAATTGCACAAAAGACCGAAACGATTTTTCTGGTATAACTAAATTACGTACTTAAGATACCCATAGCGCACCGCTTTTGCCCCGAGGAGACGCTCGGTAAATGAGAAAACGCAGGGAGAAGTCAAACGGTCCGTTACGCATTTGCCTAAGATGACTGGAAGGCGAAAGCCATCATCTTTTCTTCTTCCGTCGAACGTATTGATCCCGCAAAAAAGATTTCCGCACCCAACGTATCTCTGCACGGCCTCCGGGATCGGAGGAATCGGAAGGGTTTTGCACCTCACGCGGTTTTGCATAGCCTCCGTGATCGGCCCACCTTTGAACCAAGCGACGATGTCATGTGATGACGTCGTAATGTGACGTCATATGATGTGACGCCATGCCACGATGACGTCGTTAAGACGACGCGAATTTTGGTGACCTGTGACGACGCCATGATGACGTCAGAGGGTGTTGTCGTCACGTTATGAGTCTTCTTTCCATCACTCGTATTGACGCGGCCGACGGTCACTTTACGCGTTTGATGAGTCATCTATGGTTTCAGCCTTAAAGTTTGGTTACCTATGGACACAGGCGTGCGCATGGGAGGGGGGGCAGGGGGGCGAGAAGGGGGGCGCAAAGCCAGCCCCATACAGTGACATAATAGGTAGGTGGGGGGATAGGGGAGGGGCGCGAAGTCAGCCCCTTACATTGACATAATAGGGAGGCGGGGGGCTGCGACGACCCTTCACCCCCCCCCCCCCCCCCCCCTGAAAGGGAACCGGGCGCGCGCTTATGCCTACGGAGCAGAAACCTGAATGCTTACAAAGAGGGTTCAACTTAGATTAAGGACCACGCAGCGAGCAATGGAAAAGGGAAATGATAGGTGTAACCTTAAGAGACAGGAAGAGAGCAGAGTGGGTCAGGGAACAAACGGGGACAAAGGATATCGTAGTTCAAATCAAGAATAGAAATAGACATGGGCCGGGCACGTAGCACGTAGGCAGGATAACCGCTGGTCATTAAGGGTAACTGACTGGATTCCAAGAGAAGGCAAACGCGTGAGGGGGGAGATAGAAAATTAGGTGGGCAGATGAAACTAAGAAGTTTTCCGGTATAACGTGGCAGCAGAGAAAGCACAGGACCGGGTTGATTGGCGGAAGATGGGAGAGGCCTTTGCCCTGCAGTGGGCGTAGTCAGGCCGATGATAATGATAGTTCTCGCCTTAAAAATTTGGAGTCTACACCAATGCTTGACTTAGGTGTCTGAAACTCACAGCTGAGCGTTCGTGAGTCCTGGTCAATCTATTTTGTTAACATTTCGTTTCGTCGCATGCCGAAACGGATCTCAAAGGACACGCAGGAAGAGCCACGTGATTGAGATCTCCGCCAGGTGCCGCACGATCCCAGCGGCTCACAAGGAAATCGGGTTCTCTCTCAGTGAAGTCGTTCAACTAATTTTCATTACTTATACTGACAGTAACCCGGTGTCTATCATAAGTAATCGTATGGTACATCATATCGGTCTGCAATATAACCCTTAACTTGAACCAGAACCATCGATTTTGTACCAGTTTAATCTTTTGGAGAACTCTTCGGAACATTCGGAACACAGAAAGTAAAGGCCTGACCACACGTACCCGTTGCAGCGCGTCATCGCGTGGCTTTTTGACGCGGCGCCGCTCCCTCTCCCGATGGAGAGAGAGGGCGTGTGACTACGCGAAGCTGCGCGCCCTCTCTCTCTATAAGGAGAGGCCCGGCAGTTCAGGGTGCAGAGGGCGCAGCGCCGCGTCAGAAAGACACGCGCTGACGCGCTGCAACGGGTACGTATGGTAAGGGCTTAAGTTGTCGACCGGAAGTGCTTGGTGAAGAAGCGATCACGTCACTCATTGTTCGTGCCAATAATACAGGCGGCGACGTCCTCTTGAAATCGCTGAATAATATCGCCGTGAACTCTTAAATTATTACGCCGCGTGCAACGCGCTAAGAAAAAAGAAAATCGAGTATTTGGGTAGTACTTCTGCTACGGAAGAAAAATCCGCATTCCGCTGGACTGCTCGCTTTTCCTTCCTTGAAAACTCCGGTTATCGTCATTTTTGTATCATGTACGCTAATTCACGCTGATAGAGCGCACGCCGTTCGTGACCGGCGGTGTTATTCTGAACATTGCGAAATGCCTAAATGTCAAATTATGCCATTGGTCAGCTCTTATTGGCCCGCAGGGCTGCTACGGCCTCTCTGATTGGCCTAAAGTGCCGCCGTTACAAAATTTGACAATACGTCGGAATTTAAGAGTGTCCGTAACTGCACCCCGGGAAGTGCCGGGACCGCGGTGATAACGCAAGGAAAGCACGCGATGTAGATGACGATTATGCAGCCGCTGAAAACAGCAAAAGCCAGGACTACATCGGAGCCCATCAGCTCCAACGTCTCTTTAGCATTCGCCTTTCGTGCAGGGTACGCTACTTTTTTAGATGCGAAGCATCTTATGCTCGGGGCTTTGTCCGCCCCTCCCGCGTCCCGCGTCCCCCCGTCCCCCCGTCCCGCGTCCCGCGTCCGGTCACTTTCATAAAGTAGGGAAGCACCCATTATGCGAATCAGAACACTGTAGTAATATGAAGGCCGTCAACCACTACTACAATCATCAGAGTCATAGCCGAGAGCACAGAGAGGCTGCTTAGCAATGGCTAGGCAGGTGGTGTCTGTCGCCCAGGTTGACCCCATTCCTTGATCTTGCTTGCATGTGTTTGGAGGGGGCTTAGTCCGTCCCTCCTTCCCGCGTCCCACAGCGCATGCGCGTCCCCTCCCCCTCTCTCTCCTACGCTCACCCCCCTTTCTCTCCTCTAGGAATCCTCTACTCTACGGAGCGGCCCCCCGTGTCCCACACCCCCCACAGCGCATGCCCGTTCCCTCCCATATCCTCTCCTACGCTCACTCCCTTTCTCTACTCCAGGAATCATCTACTCTACGGAGCGGCGCCCGCGTCCCACATCCCCACAGCGCATGCACGTCCCCTTCCCCTCTTTCTCCTCTTCTACGGTCCCCCCCCGTCCTCTCCTCTAGGAATCCTCTGCGGAGTGGCGCGCACGACAGGTGGTGTGACAGCTGCATACTGGCGCCACGGTAGTTGCGCGGAATGAAAATGCCGGAGCGCGCGCGCCTCATTCTCTCTCCTGTGCAGCGCAGCGATGAGCGCCCGGACCGCTGCCGTGAAATGAGAGCGGCTACGTTTCTCCCGCTCAAGCTAATTATCTCCCCGCTGCTTCGCATCCACAATGGTTCCCTTTAGCGGGAGATGGAGAATTTTTTAAGTCAAGTGTCTGGTGACACTAATAAGGTTTTAGCCTTAAAGACTGCTGCAAGATCTGTAAATCCACAGCCTCCCAAACATCATCTTCGCTGACATATTGTTGTGGGTATGTGCCATATATTTTGAAGGAGGACAAATTGGTGCCGGTCTCGCGACGACATGTGAAGAAGAAAGAAGAGAATCAGCGTACGCACAAGTTCTGTCCTAAGGTCTCACAGCTGGCACGATGAAGGGGCACAAGATGGAACGGCGCTCCAAGTCGAACGGTGAGGGACGCAAGTCAAGCTCGAAGAGAACGTCGCCTGCAGTATCTCTGGCTTCCTTGCCGTCAGAATTGTACGAGTCGGCCGTGCGGACGTATGCGAGCATGGGATCCCGCACCGAAGCAGAAGACGAGCCTTCCCGCGCCAACACCAACACCGGAACTGCGTTTCAAGGTGAAAACCGCGCGTCCGGCGTGGAAGGGCACGCGCAGAGCACTTTCTCGTCCGCACTTAGCAGCGACGCCACGAGCCAGACGACGCCCGCTAGTCATACGACGCCAAAAGTGACGAGCCGGCGGCACCGAGCCACAAACGGACTCCCTTCGACCGCGCGACCGCAAAACACCCAGAGTCTCCAACGCGCACAAAGGCCTTCAACCTGATACGCGTGGCCGAGCAGCCGTGAAAGCTCCCCCTCAGTTGCCGCCGGCTCACAAAAAGCGTTCAGCGACTCCGACTTAGTGACATTGTCGACAACAATGTCCACGATACCAGGTGACGCCTCGCCAAGCAGCACGCGCGAGAGTTCGCCAAGCCAGTCGCGGACATTCTCGCTGAGGAAGAAGAAAAAGATCAAAGTACCAGGTTTCTTCAGATTGAAGGGGAGACACCATAGCCGCCATGGCAAACGCCAGGTTCCCACCCAAACGGGCCTCACGCTTAAAGAGCACGCTAGAGCTATGGGTAAAAACAAGCCCACGGATGCCTTGGACTCCCGCGAGTCCCGGGAATCCGGGACCCCGAACATACACTCCATTACACCTCCAGGGAAACACTTTGAAGAGAAACCCATATCGCGACCAGGTACTGCTAGCGCCTTCACGCCCGTGTCACGTCATCGGAAGAAAGCGGAGGCCGGCCTGCCCAAGGAGTCAACCTCTCCACGAGGGCCACCGTCTCCGGTCTCCGAAGCGGCCTGCAGGGATAGGATGACGACACTGTCGCCTCCGCTCACTCCGACGTCAGCGTCGACGCCCTTTGCGCTCTCCGGGGACCTCGTGGACCTCTATCATCACGAGGGACACCAGCGGTCGCACGACTCCACGCACGGCTGCCATTTTGACGATGCTTAGGCGCGCCTCGAGAGACGTCCCGTCGCCGACCACAGTCGGCAACGACTCCCGTTCGCCCAAGTGCCTGGATCGCCTCAGCACATTGTCGGAAATTCGGTGGGCCTGCGACGACGACGAACCGCAGAAGGACGCCTCGACTGCAGTACACCCCGGAGTGAGCCCCAGGACCCTGGCGGCGCGGTCCCATTCGAAGAAGGCGCAGCGCAAGAACGTGTACTTTGCCGACGAGAGGGACGACCACGACCTTGCTGCGCGTTCCCGATGTTCCACTGTCGGCTGCACCGTACAACAGTAAGTGTGGTATTTTAACAGTACAGTGGCATGACAAGCAACGACAAACTGCGTCCAACTCGCTTCTTTCTTCAATCGTTTCTTGCAGGCGCCCTTAGCCCACACCGCCCAACAACAGGCATTATCTAATGTGCGACGGATTCTAATAAGAAAAAAAGCTTGAACAAAAAAAATCACAGCATATCCGCGGAGTGAATGATGATGAGTAGGCGAAGCTCCGGAGGTACATCATCAAAGACGTGATGGTGGTTGGTTGCATGTGGTCAAACGATATGCATGTGAGACCATATCGCGATGCCATGTGTTGTATGGCATCCCGATCGTCATCAGCGTCATCGTTATGACGCATAGTGGGTACATTCCATGTGGTGTGCCGTGATGGCAGCGTCATCGTCATCACACAGGGAGATAGTGCTGGTTACGCAGGTGGCTGAGCATATCGCGATGCAATGTGTTGTATGGCATCGCAATCGTCATCGTCATCGGCGTCATCGTTATGATGCATAGTGGGTACATTTCATGTGGTGTGCCGTGATGGCAGCGTCATCGTCATCACACAGGGAGATACTGCTGGTTACGCAGGTGGCTGACCATATCGCGATGTCATGTGTTGTGTGGCATCGCAATCGTCATCGTCATCAGCGTCATCGTTATGATGCATAGTGGGTACATTTCATGTGGTGTGCCGTGATGGCAGCGTCATCGTCATCACACAGGGAGATACTGCTGGTTACGCAGGTGGCTGACCATATCGCGATGCAATGTGTTGTATGGCATCGCAATCGTCATCGTCATCAGCGTCATCGTTATGACGCATAGTGGGTACATTTCATGTGGTGTGCCGTGATGGCAGCGTCATCGTCATCACACAGGGAGATACTGCTGGTTACGCAGGTGGCTGACCATATCGCGATGCAATGTGTTGTATGGCACCGCAATCGTCATCGTCATCAGCGTCATCGTTATGATGCATAGTGGGTACATTTCATGTGGTGTGCCGTGATGGCAGCGTCATCGTCATCACACAGGGAGATACTGCTGGTTACGCAGGTGGCTGACCATATCGCGATGTCATGTGTTGTATGGCATCGCAATCGTCATCGTCATCAGCGTCATCGTTATGATGCATAGTGGGTACATTTCATGTGGTGTGCCGTGATGGCAGCGTCATCGTCATCACACAGGGAGATACTGCTGGTTACGCAGGTGGCTACTACGTACTACAAACTACAAGGGACGCACGACCCGATGCCATGTGTTGTATAGCATCGCGATCGTCATCGTCATCACGGCACACCAGATGGAATGTGGTGTGCCGTGATGGCAGCGTCATCGTCATCACGCAGGTGGCTACTACTACAAACATGGGACGCACGACCCACGGCATAAGGAGCTTCGCCCCTAATAAAAAAAATAAAAAATCATTCCCTCGTGCACCTCGCCTTGCCTAAGACGCTTGTAAGGCGGAAGCAATCTCCCTTTCCTGTCCATGGCGTGACATGACAAGTACGTCAAGTGACGTTGCGGTGACGTCATGGGGTGACGTCATCTTATGATGACAACATTTTGCACCACTCATGTTCACGCCGCCGCCGATGCTCACTTATCGCGCCTGTAAGGCATATAAGGCTTTAGCCTTCAAAGACAGGGGTTCACACCGCGATAAACGAAATGCGGGAACACGTATTTAGAAGGACTAGTTTTGGAAAGTGCTGAGGAGTCACGCTTCAGGAGCACTGTATATTGAGGGTATAGGCAGCTGCAGCATACGAAAAAGTTTGTCTCTCTAGCAATCGCCGATTGGTGGGTGCTGCTAGTGCTGCGCTTTCACGGCAGCTAACACTTTTCTATTCACCGTTTACCATCTGCCAACAGTTCGGAGCTCGAAGCTGCCCAGGTTCATGAACCTCAAGGACACGCACCCTGGACACCCGTACAGGAAGTCCATGATTGCAGTGATGGTGTTGTCCCCTGTGCTCATCTTCGTGTTCCTGATCGCGGCCCTGGTGCTGAAGCAACACTCGGGGCTTCGGCGCTTAAAAATCTTTCACATCACCGACGAGCTCAAGAAGAGCTGCAGGAGCGGCAACAAGGCGGCAGCGGCCGTGTCGGGCTGCCTCCTGGCCGTAGAACAGATGTCATACCCCATGGACTGTCTCGAAGACCCGTGCATCGAGCTGGACCAGTTCGTGTGCGGCAGGTGGCGCAGCTGGGACCCGTATCGGGGCACCTACCGACAGGTATGTACTCCAACTACACGCATACCCTTATACAAAGTAGTAACCTATAAATATAGGTTACTACTCTGTATGAATGAAAGAAAACGTCACGTGAGGTGCGGTAGGGTTAGGGAGGAATGGAGGGAACAATGCAATCGGCTGACAACGTCAAGGCGATTTAATGCTAGTTCCTCGCCCTGCGTTTCGCCATGTAGTGCGATATGCCTTGCCCCCCCACTGTGTAACTATATGCAGTACAAAATGTGTGAAGCCGGCTTTCGCATTCTCTCACTGCGAACAGAATGTGGGCTATACATTGTGCGGGATACTACCGGTACTCTGCAGTCACAGTCTACAGTCAATACAGGGCAGTCACGCTTGCAGCGCACCACCGAGTCCGGCCATCAGCACGATCCACGGTCCACCAGCGTATTTCGTCGTGTGTTCGATTCCTTTTCTCTCCAATGGTGTCCCTCTGGCGGCGCTCTTATACATAACACGTTCGTGCGCGGTTCGCACGCCTTTTGCGAAAAGCTTTGCCATTTTTTATATTGACTTTATTAGAATGTATCTAAAGCTTACTTCCGAGTCATCATTCAGATTCTATTACTTCCTCTTCGAGTTCCATCATTACCGATTCTGTTGTGTTGTTACATCTGCGGTCGGCTGAGTGACCACCACACCTTCTCTATCCCGCAGCTGACGGATGGTACATAAAGAAATACGAAGCGTACTTAAACATTTTCAAGTGATCAATACTTGGTCACTGACGGGTTATCGTTGCGATACGCGTTAACGGAGCCGCTGCGTCGACAGCTGCAACACAAACGCCGCAAAAACAGCAGTTATCGGTTGGCGTCAAACCGGAAGTTAGATCCCCCACACAACCGGAGCACATCGAGCTAGCTAAGGAAACGGTAGTTATAATAGGGATAGTGATATCAGAGCGCTCATATAAAGGTGGCTTCTATGTACCCGGCCCTTCCTTCCAGGAGAGCGCGGACAACTTGACGACCGTGATCCACGAGTCGCTGTTGTACCTCCTGGGCAACCTGCACCTGTATGGCCACGAGGAAGGGAGCATGGCCGTCTTCTACAACAGTTGCCGCTCGTTCTTCGTGTCCCACTGTGGCAGGACGGTATCGGCCGGCGACGTCATATCCGCGCTGGGTCTACAGCGCCGCCTGGTCGCCACGAACGAAACGACAGGCACGCAGGGCCTGCTGGACTTCGTGGTCGGGACGAGCATGGAGACCGGCCTGTCCTCAGTTGGTCAGCATATCTTCCAGGGCAGGCCGCGTCTACATTGACGTCGGCCAAAGCTTGCAGTCCACGCTAAGCAGCGCCAACGTCATCCTCTACCTCAGCGCGACGCTTAGCGAGCTCGACGTTGGCACCGAGACTGTCACCCCGCTTCTGTACCTAGACCATGCCGTTCAGAGGTGAAGGAAATTACACTGGCTAACACTACCGGCCAGTTGTCAGTCATATATAGCGTTAGCGTAAAACAGACGACACGTGGACCTGCCTCATAAATATGAATACGGTCTGCAAGTGAGATGATCAGCAAACAGTAGAGAGACATTTAAAGAAGAGCGCAAGAACACATGGACATCAGTAACTCTTGAATAACAATTATTATTTCCAACGGCAGCGTAATATTCGCTCCTATTAAATGCGTCCAATCTCACAGCTGCCATCCTAACTTAGTCGCACTAAAACTTATTCGCCGTGTTTGACGTCCCTAAACTACGCAATGGCTTATAACTCAAACAAAAGCGGAGGACAGAGTCCATTTCGGCAAGAGTGCCTTAACTGGTATATTAAACGCAAGAGCGTTGTAAAGTATCGTCGCCGTCGAAAATGCTCAGCTGGTAACCGAACCGGTGACCTTGATTTCATGAATGTAACGTCCTAGCCACTATGCCACAGCCCCATTTTCTATCGCAGTTGCGTGGCAGAAGCGGACACGACCGAGCCCTTCCAGAACGTGGCTCTCGGGATGCTCGGCGAAGGCTCGTTCGGTGCCAGCTTCGTGGAAGCCCTTAACCAGGCTGCATCGCCCTGATGCTCCCGAGTACTCTGCCGAAAGCCCGGTGGCTGTCAGGTGTCTATCCGAGATCAGGGCTACTCTCGCTACCCTGGCATCCGCCAGCCTTCACAGGGCCTACGTCTACTCCGCTATGGTGCTGCTCGCTCAGGTAACAACGTAGCAGTGTTGAACGAGAGGATGGAAGTCGTTCGTAAAGCGCATTCGTGTTCGACGCAAACGTGCAAACCTAACGGACAATGAAGAAAATGAGAGCAATGTGCGCGCTATTTTGTACTTTTTAGCTTAACTGCATACTGAGTACGAGGTAAAGTATTGGGAAGAGCAATTTGCTGCCGATTCGGGCTCACCCGTCAACTTTCGGACGCTCAGGGTGCACTACTGGTCGTGCTGCGACAGCAGCGTGTAGGGTCGAACCCCTACATCCTTCCAAATATTGCGATGGTTGTAGGTTCGGCCCCTACTGGCGGTAAGTTGTTTTCTGTCAGTTGCTGCAATGAGACTTCGCCCCCCCCCCCCCCCCCCCCATTCACCCTAAAGGGGAACCCTGCGCATGGCTATAGATGGGAAAACTTATGCTGTCATGAAGGTAGTGGACATGCGGCTTGGCCAAGAGAGAAGAGGACTATGATGAGCGATCACTGCCCGCGCTGCTAGTTAGCCCTTGTGGTAGGAAAGGTTCAGTTGTCGCGACTCCTGCCATTACAACACTCTCGTTTGAACTGTTGGAGGCAGGAGCGTAGCCAGAAATATTCAACCATACTTTATGTATGTTCGTGCGTGCGTTTGTTGTGTGTGTGCATATATACGCTAGCAAAACTAAAAAATTTCTGGGGGGGTTTAAACCGCCCTCCCCTCCCCCCTCCCCCCCCTGGCTACGCCACTGGTTGGAGGTGCGGGGTGGGAGCAAAATCGATAGCTGAGGCCGGAGCTGGCATTTATTCTGAGGTTGTAACTTAGGACAGAGGGTTTGACTTCGAAGGTTTCGCGCCTGAGCGCGCGGTCTTCGAGTTCGAAGCACCGTACGTATGCGCCCAACCGGCTCCACGCGAGCCGCACGTTCCCGTGTTCGTTCTTTGTCTCTGAATGTGCAACGCAGCCGGTGGGAGACCTTTGTCTTACGCTGCTGCGAAACGAATTTCCCGAGCGGAGGCTCAGCGACGCCGACGACAGAACCTTCATGCACTTAAAATTCGCAGTAGGCAGTATTGATATGGCCGGTAACATTTTTCTGCGTGTAACAATAATAACTGTTGGCGTTTAATGTCCCAAAACCATACGTGTAACAATGCTGATGGTCAACATACTGCCCAGCCCCTGCGCCTGTTTAATAGAACGAACTGGACATGTTCATACGCTGAAAACTCACGGTGTCCCCTATACAATCGTCTAAGCTGGACTCAAAGGCGATCTACTTTCCCTTCTCAGTCGATATAGTGGTCTCCCCCCCCCCCTCCCTCCGAAAACTTTCCGAACAAGTGTTCCTTGGTGGGTTAGTTAGTTCATGAACGTTTTGGCAGAAACAGCGCAAAACAAAGAGCTGTGTCCCTGTGCGTTTCCCTGTCCCCGTATTTTTGCGTTCTTTTGCCGCAATATTTCTGAACCAATCGTGCTTTTGCTCTGCATCCAGGATTGGAGGCATTACAAGATTTATGTGCCTCGCATGGTTTTGCACATCGCCCCTAATAAGCCCGCCTTTCACCAAGCGACGATGTTCTGCCATGACGTCATCATGATGTCATAATGACGTCGTTATCGCGGTGCAGACTCCGATAATCGGGGATGTAATGATGAACGTCATAGAGTGACGTTATTGATGGTGTCATGATATATTTTAGGTCATCTCGCTTTTGGCTACGCAGACTGCACGCACACACACATTTACTCGAGTATCGCGTGACCTATGGCCGACTCTTATCAAATTAATTTTATTTTTTTTTTTTTTTTGCGGCATTCATGTTCACACTGACTCCGGTCTCGCGAAGTATCATCAGGTGTCGCCAAATCTCGGAGACGCCAATGCGGACGGTCAATTTTCGCGTTTGACGGGGCGTTCAAGCCCTTAATACTACGTCGCTGAGAATAGGTAAAAATATTCGCGGCCTCACTTGGTCGCATCTTAGAAATCAGATTTTGAATGTTGTAAGTACCGGTACTTCGCAGTTATTATTTTGTAATATACGCCTAAAGGACGTAAAGGAAATGAATCGTTTCTTAAAACTGCCGACTGGCGTTACGGGAGCCCACATTGCTAACTGAGTATGGAAAAGGAAATTGGCATAATACCCAGAGAAATAACGGTGGCCGTACAAATAACATAGGTTAACAGCGCGTAAGTGCAAGTGGCTCCATAGAATGTCGTCGTCGACCACCACAGGATCAACGTTGCACAGGTCGGCCTATGGCTCTCCCATAGAAGAGTGCTTTTGGTGCTACAAAGAGCTCACAATTTGTTTTGAACGTTGCTATAGCGGCTCAAAGTAACTTACGAGTTTCCAGCGATTTTTTTTTTTGAAGACAAGTTATCAATGTCTCATGTATATACAGTACACTACACGTTAAATCGGCTCTCGTTCTGCTTACCGCTGTCCAATAGTACATTACGAACGGACACGGCTACTCAATGAAAAAAAAAATAAATAAATAAGGTACCTTCGCGCTAGGGTTGCCAAGCCTGAAGGTAGTGTAGAGCTGGGCAGCCTTCTTTGTTTCTCCTTGGTTTTCTTTTTCTTCGCGCCTCTCTTTCTTTCTTTTTCTCCTTTTACGTTTTTTTTCTGTGTTTTTTTCTCTCTTTATTTCTGTTTATTTCTCCCTCTCTCTTTATTTATTTCTCTTGTTCTATTTTTCTTCCTATTGTTTCTCTTTCTCTCTCTTTCTATTTCGCGCTTGCTTCCTCTTTTTATAGGTGGCTTTGATTTCGTTACGCCAAACGCACTAGTTTTTTTTTTTTTTTTACTTTCATAAGTGACCATCATCAAGGCACTCGAAGAACAAGAAAAAGACTGCTTGGCGCCAGCGAGCGCTCAAATATGCTATACTTGGAGCGTCAGGCCAAGCGACGACGACAGCATACGACAGCCCGGCCCTCTATAGTGCTCCGCACACAAAACAGTGATCGTTTGTTGCTTTTAAAGACGATAGTCTTCCTTGGGATACTTAAACGCAAAAATTTTGCTCTGTCTGTCTATCTGTCTGTCCGTGACCCGATTCAACTAGCTACAGGGCCAAAGTTTAACTAACTTCTGAACGCCCAGCCATCTTGAACTGGTGTTTTCATTCATACTTGTGAACATATTCGATCAAAAATGAAATACTACGCATACCTGAGGCGCAACATTAATATGTAAGTATCAGGTCGTGTGTTCTTTTATTAGAAAATACACAAATACGTAATTCTAAAGATCCTAGTGTCTTTTAGGCTGTGCTGAAAATGCGAAGCTGACGATTTGCACGAAAAAGCGCTTTGCCGACGATAAAGTCCAGCCGCTGGCAGTGGCCCTTCGTTCAGCACAAGCTCATGTTTTAGATGTGAAGCATCTTATGGCGAAGCTTAATCCGGTGGTGGTGTGCGGCGTGGCCTCCCTTACTGCGCATGCGCAAACCCTTTAAAAAAATAAAAATAAAAAAAACCTCTCCTCCCCCTCTCTCTCCTCTAGGCATCCCTCCCCGCGGCAACCACACCCTCACTGCGCATGCGCCTCCCCTCCTCTCTCCCCTCCTATGCTCCCCCCCCTCTCTCCTCTAGGAATCCCTGCCTGGGCTCCCACTGCGCATGCGCGTCCCCCCCCTCTCTCACCTCTCCTACGCTCCCCCCCCTCTCTCCTCTAGGCAGCCCTGCCCACAGCGTCCACACCCCACTGCGCATGCGCGTCCCCCCCCCCCTCTCTCTCTCTCCTCTCCTACGCTCCCCCCTCTCTCGCCTCGTGACGCCGACGCAGGCAGCGTCTGCTAGCGAGTTTCTTGGTTGAAAAAACCGACTGCTCGCGCTGCACAACCGTTCACTGTCCATCGCATATATATGGCAATGGATCTTGACCTCCAAGGTGGTGCCGGTGGGAGATTTCTCCTGTGCGTTGTTGAACAATAAAAATTCGCAGCGTGCGCGTTAACTAAAAGCGCACTGCGGGTCTCTGTGTACAGTCGGAATCTTCTGTCTCTCATTGCCCATTCGCAGCGATTGGCATGTTCCAGTAGGAAACACCGCTCCATCACTGCGTGCTTTGCGCCTCCTCAGTTTTCTCTCCTGCGCAACGCTGCGATAGCGCCAGCGTCAACGCCACGGCCAGTGTAAGCGTTAGCGCCCGCTGCTTCACATCTACACATGGTTCCCTTTAGCGGGAGATGGTGTAATTTTTCGATGGCGTCCATATCTCGCGCAGCGCCGCCTCTATTTTATCAATGCCAGCCAGATGCGGCCAATTCAACGTAGAGTAGGCGCTGTCTGAGGCAAGGCAAAACATAGGAGTACGGCCGGCACAAGACTATCGTCTTTCGACGACATTTTTCGCTCGCAATCAATCGTTCATAACACGAAAGGTAAAAGGCTCCCCATGGAATGTATATCACTTATGTTGGACGTCAATACAATTCGCACAGTCTTTTCGTTTTGTAGCCTCATGACAGCATTCGACGCGGATGCACGCATGTTGACGCCATAGGTCGGCGAAAAAAGTGGAGCTCACTCAGACTCACTCGAGGAAACATATTTTGCGCTCAGCTCGCTCGGATCCCTCGGACTCGACTCACCGAGATTTTTCTCAGCCGGTACTCCCTCGAACTTAGGCTTAGTAAAATTTTTCTCAGCTGAACTCACACGCACACAGTGTCGTCAAAATTTTCCTCAACCGTACTCACCTGGGACTCCAACTGAAGAAAATTTTAGTCACCCGGACTCCCTCAGATTCAGACTTTATGTTGGATCTTAGTCTGAGTGAGTCTGAGTTGAGTCGACTCGTGAGTGTTTGCCTACCTATGATTGACACCCAGAGTCGTATCTCCGCCGAGCATGTTGGCACGATTCCTTAGTGACTTTGACAGTTCGGTAAGTTGTGACGCGCTCAAGTTCAGCAATTCAAGAGGCACAGTTGGTAGACTGCACCTCGAACACGTAAACGATATGCTTTCCTTTCTCGCGTTTCTTGGTGGTCTAACGCAGACAAGGCTTCGCCACTCTTGCCGATACGCTGCCATTTCGGCGCAGTAGTTCGCTTAATCGCTACTAGATGGCAACGGAATTAACCACAAAATAATTGTTGGTGTTTTAGCTCCAAAGCCGTGACACGATTGTGAGGGACGCCGTAGTGGAGGGCTCCGGAAATTTCGACGATACGGTGTTCATTAATGTTCACCTAAATCTGGAGTACGCAGGCCTCGAGCATTGCGGCTCCATTGAAATGCTGCCGCCACGGACAGGGACGATCCCGCGACCTTCGGGTCAACAGTGGAACCCAAGCTACTAGAACACCGTGGCGGGTTAAGGTGGTATGATGACTGTGAAAGTGCTACGTAAAAGTGAGAAGCACAGTGATTTCGAAACGAAATTGATTTTGAAATGATTTCGATAACTTCAATGCTCGAAGGCGTTACAAAAGCAAGTAGTAATTGAAAACAAGATAAGTAATATATAACGTGAGAACGCAAAGAGGCTTGTTTGAGTTTATGTTTAGTTGTCAGGTCGTGCGGCTTTGTGCTGGAAGGCATTTTGCAGTTCCGTGACGGAAATGACGTGCGTTTGTTCTTGGTGGACCTCGACATAACATAATTTCGCGTTAAAAAATGCAAGACGGTTTGGCGCCAACAAAGCGGTATGCGTCAAGGTACTTCAATACTTTCCACAAATATTGACTACTCCGGGAGTACTGTGCAAAAGAACTTTCAATAGCGGCGGGGAGTTTCAAACGTTGATGTATACTGCCGAAGAATGTACAAGCGTGACTGGCACACTGCCGCAACGGACGAGGACAGCAGGGCCCAGTTAACCGGAGCAAATGTGTACACTGTAAAGAACTTGTCACCCTTAATCCTTTAAGGCGCCACCTACGAAAAACTGTCTGTAAATGTGCCAAATCGATACAACGTTATTCCAGACATTATTCCAATGCACTCAATATTCTGTTGCAACAAAAATAATGCCATAATATGTTAATTTACGCTTGCTATTGTGACTAATCCAAATTAAGTTCTAAGTCTGTAAATGTGCCAAATCGATACAACGTTATTCCAAACATTATTCCAATGCACTCAATATTCTGTTGCAACAAAAATAATGCCATAATATGTTAATTTACGCTTGCTATTGTGACTAATCCAAATTAAGTTCTAATTAAATATCTATTTACAATGAAGTCATTCATGCTCTGTTTCGGCATAAACAGAATGTAATCTCAGTGTACAAATACAGTGCAAATAAATTTTTGGTTCAAAATGACGTTAAATGAGGACAAATTTATTTAGCAGGAGGTTCAATTCATCCATAGCTTGATATATCTTGCTCTTTCTTAGACCCTAATTGATACAAATAACACATTTAAGTGGTGTACACAATTGTGTACATAGCACCTCAAAGGGTTAAGGCGGTTTCAAGCAAGCAAAACACCCTTCTGCCTAACTAGAATTTGCAAAAATTAGGGTGCAAGAGTGTTTTCCTTCCTCAAATAGTCTTTAACAAAGAAAACGAGCCCTTAAATTTACATTTCTTTCCTTTAAGGGAAAATGTTTTAACTAAAACACCCATTGTAACCTGGTTTACTGTGTACAAGTTCCACATCTGAAAAACGCCTCGCCGAAGCACCGACCGCGGGCAGTGTCCCACTGAGTCCATTTGAAGCCTCATGACCATTCCTGACGCCCGTGAAAATCTTGACAGGTGTGGGAGAAGTACATTCGCGCTAAAATTTAGGGGTCGAATATACAAGACTTTTCTTTTGTAAACGCATTTTCCAATTTGTTAGCCAGGATCACAAATGATAAGTCCCGCATTGTAATTGGCTGAAATATTCTCTTACGAAAACCTCTGTCGCACATTTTTGTGAATGTGTGCCTAGGCTCCTAGATTTATTACCCTCATTTCGTAGATTTCTATCAGTGCGTCGGTCGTGAGCTCAGGGGCATGCTATGATACTGTCAACTGCGCTCCGACGGTCGGGCAAGTAGTCTTTGACGCGCCTAGAGTTCCGCTAATGTCAATGTCACTTTGACTGATGACAATGACAACCAATTTTTAAATTCATAATCAACTAACCACAGCCCAGTCACACATCTTACTTCAGTTAACGGACGCTGGCAGTGACGTCACGTTTCAATTATATTCACAAAAATAGCCACGTAAAACATTCTCGGTGTTAGAAGAATATTTATTCAATTCAAAGATCAAGGGCTGGTCAACCTAGCTGGCCTTTAATTATATTTTTTTCCAACGCTCTTTTTAAACTTGGCATCCTTCCCAACAGCGCACCTCATCTTTACCAATTTAGTACGCACAAAGGTGGTAAATCAAAGCCGATAGCCAGTTTCTTCGTGCTTTTTTTCAAGGTGGCGCTGCAGTCAGGCCTTCAGTGGCTTGCCTAAATGCGCGCGCCTCTCTTAGGCTTTTACCATGGAGGGCGAAAAATAGAGGGAGCACGCTTAGTGTCCACAAGCCAACCTTCTCTGAAGCTGATTGCTCCTCGTGTTCGTGTCACATTTCCCATGATGCTACAGTTTCATTTCGTTTTTTGGTGAGCTCAGGAACAAAAAATTACACCATCTCCCGCTAAAGGGAACCATGTGTAGATGTGAAGCAGCGGGCGCTAACGCTTACACTGGCGGCGGCGTTGACGCTGGCGCTCATCGCAGCGTTGCGCAGGAGAGAAAACTGGGGAGGCGCAAAGCAGGCAGTGATGGAGCAGTGTTTCCTACTGGAACATGCCAATCGCTGCTAATGGGCAATGAGAGACAGAATACTCCGACTGGACACAGAGACCCGCACTCCGCTTTTAGTTAACGCGCACGCTGCGAATTTTTATTGTTCAACAACGCACAGGAGAAATCTCCCACCGGCACCACCTTGGAGGTCAAGATCCATTGCCATATATACGGGGTGGCCAGTGAACGGTTGCGCAGCGCGAGCAGTCGGTTTTTTCAACCAAGGTTTTATTGTACTTTTTGTTCACCATGTAATGTACATATGTGTACCTATGTTTTTGTAAAAACATTTTTGCGTGTCTGTGCATGTTCTGTTCTGTTGAAATGTTATTCATGTTCATAGTATGTGTTAATAAATTTCTCTAAACACAGAAACTCGCTAGCAGACGCTGCCGGCGTCGGCGTCGCGAGGCGAGAGAGAGGGGGGGGAGCGTAGGAGAGGGGGGGGACGCGCATGTGCAGTGGGAGTGTGGACGCCACGGGCAGGTATGCCTATAGGAGAGAGGGGGGAGCGTAGGAGAGGAGAGAGAGGGGGGGACGTGCATGCGCAGTGGGAGTGTGGACGCCGCGGGCAGGGATGCCTAGAGGAGAGAGAGGGGGGAGAGGATGTTTTTTATTTTTATTTTTTTGAAAGGGTATGCGCATGCGCAGTAAGGGTGGTCACGCCGGCACACCACCACCACCACCGGATTAAGCTTCGCCATAAGATGCTACGCACACTTTGAAGGGCGTGATGCCACCACGCCGCCATTTTGTTGCCCGCGTACCGCGTCTCCAGGTGGCGCTTTCGGAGAACGGCGAGACGCGGTGAACCTCAACGTGGCAGCCACGGCGTAGCAGGTGCCGCAGATGTCATCACCTTAACGCGGATAACGCGCGCATCAAAACACCCTAGGTCCATACAGAAACAATTCGCAATGTTCACTACATTTCGGAGCTAATACATTGTTATTTAGGCTGATATTACACCTGCGTAAAGCTTTCATGGTGGCCACCTCTTCACAGGTCATGAAGTACGCCTATATCTTCCAATGCGGCGGTACTGCCGCTCAGCAGGTCACCAAGAACTGCGTGAAAATCACCGGCCAGCACTTCAGGACGCTCTTCCCTCCCTGGGTGGCCAAGCAGGTGTTGGGAGACGCAGCGCTCGGCGCGTTTCACGCCATGGCGAAGACGCTCCGGCAAGCTGTCGTCCGCAGCGACACGGCGAAAGAGCTCAATATCACCGACAGCGACTTGAACGACGTAAAGGTCATTGTAATCGGCAAGTGCACATTTTCTTGAATTCGGTTCTCGTGAAAAGCTGTGTTTCTCAGAAAACGTGGGCCCGTAGTGGGGATGCTGCAGTTTGGAGCAAACACGGATTTGAAAAACAAAGCAAGGCGCCTATAACCTGCACTTATTCCGTCGTGTTTCCACTCCTTGCTGCATGACGATAAATTTCCGCCGCAAACTCAAGTATCAGCCGAAACCAGCAGCTTTACTCGGAAGAGCACAATCAAGCCCTCTCCCTGTTCACAGGAAATCTATTTTAAAGACGATGGTCTTTCTTGGGATACTTGAACGCAGAAATTTAGGTCTGTCTGTCTGTCACAAGATTCAGCCACCCGGCCAAAGCTTAAGCCCTTGCTGAACGCCCAGCCATCTTGAACTGGTAGCTGCGTTCACACTTCGGAACATTGTCGATCAAAAAGCAAATATTACGCATATCTGAGGCGCAACATCAATACGTAAATATTAGGTGGTGTGTTCCTTTACTAGAAAATACATAGATACGTAATTCTAAAGGCCCTAAGTGCTATGCACGAAAAAAGCCCTCTGCCGGCGATATGGTGCTGCCACCTGGCAGTGGCTCTGGGTTCTGCACAAGCTCATGTTTCCCGACGCCACTGCCAGATGGCGTCCATAGCTCACGCAGCGCCTCCTCTATTTTATCAATGCCAGTTATCGTATTTCGACGACATTTGCAGCGAAGCACGCAGATACGCGGCGAATGTTTTCGTTTTTGGAACCCAAATAACATCGTCTGTCCGCCTCGGTGGTACAGTGGCTACGGAGCTCGAATGCTAACTCGAATTTCGCGGGCTTGATCCCGGCTGCGGCAGTCGCATTTTAATAGAGTTCAAATACTAGAGGGCTGAGTACTGTGCAATGTTAGTGCATTTTAAACAAACCAGATGGCCGAAATTTCCGGAGCACTCCACAATGGTGTGCTTCGAGACATGCCGTCAGATTTGCAACGAAGCCTAACTTTAATGGAACACTGTGTGCATGGTATTTGAGAAACAACAAAGCCAAAGACACCTGTCGCTGGTTGATAACTAGGTTTAGAATAGTTAAACCTCCCCACTTTTTTCCTTTTCTGCCGCTCAGAATTTCCAAATATCTTGCATGTCCATTTGTGAAGTGGCAGAGTGGGCTGTGGAAAATTGCATTAAACAGCGTCTCTTGGTTAGGAAACAAAACTCGACCGTGGAGGGTTGAACGACAAGCAGCAGTGTTAATGCGCACTTCTTTTGCTATTTTTATATAGCCGGTCTGTTACCCGTATAACCGTTGCCTTGCGCGAACCGCGCCCGATTGCCTGTGAACATTCCAGAAAATTTTAGAATCTTCCGATAGGCTTCGGCGCGAAAACGCGAACAGTTGAGTTTATTCTGGAACTAAGGAAGCCACCAGCGATAAGAGTTGAATTGAATGTTCGATAACGCATGTAAAAGTACCGTCGCGCCTAATCGCAAACCAGATTACTCGACAGCCGACGACTGTTTGCGCGGCTATCAGCGCACAGCGTGGATAGCTTGTGTTTTGAGTTTTCATCTTCCGGGCACAAGTTTGCCCAGATAAAGAGTTCCGCATTTCCCATTGTTGCTGCAGCGTTCTTCACCGTGACAACCACGTGACAATATTTATTAGTTTGTGTATAAAAGCGCATTCGCGGGGAGGACTGATCACGCAAATGTTCAGTGATCTCTAACGAGGGTTTTAAATAATAATCTCTGTTAGTGGTTCACATGTCAATTGGAATTTTAAATTTTAAGGTTGCGCAGTGTGAAAAAAGCTTAACGTACCATTCTGCGCTGATACTCTTGAACTACACTACTCGATGCTGACATCGTGACCGTGGATTCCTGTGCAGAAGCCTCCGGCTAAGATGAGCACAATATATTACAGAGATGCTGTCGTAGTCGAGCCTGTGCCGTTGATGTCTTTATCGTAACGCTAGCCTCGCGACTTTATGAACGAGTGGGAGGATCGGCGGGAAGCGGGAAAGGGCTGCGCAGCGCTGCGACTTGCCGGACGGATAGGGCCAAAGAAAGGGCCTCGCCGAGAGGAGTACGTCATTTAGGGGCTCGGTGGAGTAGAAGGAAAAGGTCGATGAAGCTGTCAGTGCCTCTTGCTGTAATATCTGATTTGCGTTGTTGGTGCTGGGTGATTCGCGCCGTGAAAACCATTGGCCCGTAACCAAATGTCCTGCTTAGTACAAACAAAAGAAACAACAAAGAAGAAGGGCCACGTGAATGAAGGAAGAGTGGGAGGCTCGGCGGAAAGGGAAAATGACTGCTCTGGGCCGAGACCGGACGGAAAGGGCGAAAGACAGGGCCTCGTCACGAGGAGTAGGCCAGCGAAAGGCTCGATGGAGTGGGTAGAAAGGGTAGGCGGTACTGGCAGCACCTCTTGCTGTAGTAATGTCTGATTTGCGTAGTTGGTGCGGGCTTATTCACAAATAGGAAGTATTACCAGTTCTACGCCGCGAAAACCGTCGACCCGTAACCACGTGTTCAACTTACAAATAAAAGAAACAACGGAGAAGAAACTTATAGAAAACTTGCCGATAAAAGCGCGCTGGCAAAGGTCTGAGTGAAATGGGGCGACAGCTTCGCTGATTGGGGGGTTTTCACGGCGCTAGCACTTCCTGAAAAATCTGTATTTGCCCCGAAGCTGGGGGGCTACAAATGGGTGGATAGCACCTCTTCTTTCGGGACAATACATACAAGGCATCGTTCTTGTAAATGCCACTTATGATTCGACAGTCATGTACGAAACTAAAGTATTTTATATATTTCTGATACAAGGCAGTTGTGCCGGTTGTGAAGTGTACATATTTATTTACCGTAGCAAAATGGCAGCATTCTGCAACGCGCAAACGCTGTTTTTTTTTCGTGCCAAACTGGGATATGATTATGAAGCACTCCCTAGTGGTGCACTCCTGGTTAAAACTGGGCAGGAGTCGAACACCCATCCTCGAGCACCGCAGCGCCACATCTTAGCCGCTAAGCCACCAGGACAGGCGATTCGTAAATCATGTCATCGGCCGCAACGGTAAGAGAGAAAAAAGCATTTCATTTGCACTCGTCAGAGAGTGTGGGTGGTCGGGGTAAGACGTAGCTCCCCTTTTCAACGTCTAAGCCCCCCTAAACGCCTGCCCACCGAACGATAGCAATTACCGACACATATCACTCAGCTCAATGTTTCTGGGGCATTTAAGGTGACGAAAAACTGATTGCTCACTTGTGAAACGTTAACCTGTCCAGGTGAGTCTACTGCCGCAGAATGGCCCCCCAAGTTCCAGGCCGGCCGCTGTGTCCAAACACTACGACGACCACTTCCTGCTGAACGTCGTGCGCGCCAGTCACGACGCCATCGACGTCGACTACGACGAGCACGCCGTCGAGCGGCAACTGGGAGGTCTAGTCGTCGTCGAAGATATCGAAGGTCGCTTGGTGGTCTTGGTGCCGGCCGACTTCCTGGTGGCAGACATGATGTACGCTTCATCGGGGCCCGAGATCAACTTCCCCACAGTCGGCGTCTGGCTTCTGGTCCAATGGATCAGGGCGGCCATCTTGAACAAGGCGGTGGAGCGAACCGCAGGGTATTCCGGTAAAGAACAGCCGCACGGAAGAGCTGCTATTGGACGGAAGGTTCGCGCACAACTCAGAACGGGAAGCATGGGACGCGGTCCACTGCTAAGCGAAATGCCTCCGTCCAGCAACACTGTTTCAAACCAAGTGTCGGCCGTTTTTCGCGGGACCAGAACTACCAGGAGCAGCAGAAGTACCGGAAGTGGAATCGGTGATAGAGCGAGCAGTAACGTGCGGCTGGTCAGCGAAGACTTCCACTCAGACCTCGCAGCAGCGGTCAGCGGGAAAATCGAGTGCCTCCGCCAGGAGGCGTCCGGCGCCCTCGGCAGGAACGTCTCGGTCGAGGAAGCCGAGTCGCTCTTCTTCGTGAACTGGGCTGTGGACGCGGCCATGTCGGCTACCGCGGCAGAGCGTCGCGGACCCACTGAGTCGTGGTGGCGGCTAGGTCATCGCCAAGTCACGCAGATGTTTTTCATGCGCTTCTGCCACAGCGTCTGTGGCGACGGGGACATGGCGGACGCCTGCAGGCTCCAAGTGGTGCGGCACCCAGAACTGGCGCTGGCGTTTCATTGTCCCGCGGCCCAAGTCGCGAGCTGCTCGTCGTGATGAGAAGACGCCGCTTTTGCTATTGATTGCCGTTTTAAGCTTTGATCTTTGCGTTCATCTTTATTTCACGAACTTTAAAATGATTATTTTATTCCACAATGAGCTAGGTGAAGGTTGAGTTGGACGTCGGTTGGTGACTACGCGTCAGTGCAAACGTTTGCACGCATGTCAGGTTTCGGCATGTGACGCGCCTGCTTCATGTCTGCGTGTGTTACTATCACTTGCGTTGACCTTGTTTTTCTAATCTTTATTTGTGCGTGTGAAGCAATGGTTGTTATCACGCGCTAATGACGATGATAAATCATATCGACCATCTGGTGACCATATGGTGTTTATTAACGTACACTGATATAGCACTCACGCCCCATAAAGTAAATACTTTTTGGCACCATACTTTTTTGCTCTCTACGCCACGAGGTGCCACCCCAAACCTGACCGCTCGCAACATTTCATGAGGCGCGAACTATGAGAAACCAATCTGATCAATCTCACTGGTGTTGTCACAAAACCATGTGTAACGTCCGAAAAAAGTAGTGGTGCCGTAAAGATCTGTAGCGATGCAAATGCTTCAGAGATCTTGGCAAATTATATTAAAAGAGAAGGCCTAAATAAGTCGGTGAATTACCCGAAGCGGAAGGGCCGACGCTACCCGCTTAATTGGCTTGTAAAAAATAGACCAAAACTGTTCAAGGGTTCCTTCAATCTCAAAGTAAAAAAAAAAAAAAAGTCTCAATATTCGCACAGGGACCTCAGGATAAATTTCATGCACTATACCTCCCGCTTAAATATTGATAAATAGGTACACAAATCAATGACAAAGGCGGCCAAGTCATCTACAAATGGCATGGCATAAAATTATTTTTTCTGGAGCATCATCAAGCCCAAAGTCATCGAACTCAAGATATGTCAGGGCATCGCGTCAAGGCATGAATAAGGAACATCAAATGGAAATGCTGAATTGGTCGAAGTACAATACAGGAAAATCGAAACCATAGGTATGCAAAAAAAAGATGGAGCACTCTCAGACACGCTTAAGAAATATATTTTGAGCTTAGGGCTCACTCGGACTCAGAATCACTAATGTTTTTCTCAGCCGGACTCACTCCGACTCCGTCTCGCCAAAACTTTCCTCAACCGGGCTCGCTTACTCTTACCCGAGCTCATCAAAATATTACTCAGCCGTATTTACCCAGACTCAGACTCGCGGCTCCATCAGAGTCCTAATGAGTCGACTCATGAGTGAGTTTGCTGACATATGGCCGAGGCAAAGCATAAGGATCCACGCAGCGCGGCATATAACACAAAGTGACCCTCCTGACGGGTGGAGATCGCAACGTATCGGAGAACAAACATGGGTAGCCAATTTTCCAGTTGGCATTATGTGAAACAAAAAGTGGACTGATACAGAGTATTAATGCGGGCTTGTTGGTACATACTGAACTTCTGGTTGTCCCGTCCTCGCGCTGTTTCCAGAAGCTTGAAAAAGTGGACCTAGGTGGGGCAGGCAAATGGTGGTGAGTTAAATCAGGGGAATGATTTCCAATGAGCGGGAAACATGACCGAGGACGGTATGCCGAATCAAGGTGAGTGATGTAGGTGGGGTGATGCGATCAAGAAGTTCGCAGGAGAGAGAGAGAGAAACAACTTTTATTGACACGGCAAGTGTGAGAGGAGTTTGTCTCCCCTCCCTTTGATGGCAGCAGGAGTAAAAAATTGGGGGACCCTTAAGCTTCGCCTTTAAGATTTGAACGCGATAGCGATATCCTGTCCCTAGTCCGAACTTCAATACCTTAGTGCACACTATGTAATGCGTAGCATGCTTTAAATCACGAGCAATTATGCGCGGTAAGTGCGGGAAATGTTTTCGAAGTTCCTATGCACCCACTACGTGGTCTTAAGGGAATACGCGCAGTAACGTGTGTGCCTTTTGTAATGGGTACATGGCTTTGAACCACAATGTCGTTATGATATTCACATCTTCTGACGCCCGATGGCTATGCACGCTTGTACCACGCAATATTACTGCGATATTACATGTTGTATTGTGACGCCTGTATACAGGACGCGCGTGTTGCAAAGCACGAGTTATTTTCACCGCAATTCCAAGCAGAGGAAGTTATTTTATATGCATTCACAAGCAGAAGTGTGGCTGCGTGGTAGAACACGTGCTTGCCACGCAGACGATCCGGGTTCGATCCTCATTCGGACCCGGAAATTTTTATTATTTATTTTATTTGCATCTTTCTCGATTTTTCGGTCACGGACAAGATGATGATTTTTCGCTCACAACCAACGACGCCGCCGCCGACGCCGGAATTTTTGCGAAACGAGCTCTTTAACGCTATCGCGTTAAAATGGAATCAGATCCCATAAGATAGGGTAAGTAGGAGCGATAAGAGAATCAATACAGGGAAAGTGAGAGTGGTTAACTAGTCTATGTCCAGACTGCTACCCTACTCCTGCGGAAGGTAATGAGGGGGCTGAAAGAGAAAGGTAAATTGCCCATCACTGAGAGAAGTCCTTCATTCTGCAGTGGACACGGAATAGAATAGCAATGATGACGAAATAGCGCAAAATGACGTGTTGAAGCGTCAACACAGGGGAAAACGGCCTGATTATTTGCGACAACGAGGACGGGCTGACAAACTATGGAAAACAGTGCCTTCCTTAACTACCCGATACCTACGCTGTTAAACTATTATAATCCGGGTACGATTTGATCTTTTCCCCGCCTCTGCTAAAGAACCAAAGCTACTTTACGTACAGTTTCCATGTAGTGTCTGGATGTCATGGGCACCTGTTTGATTTCTTTGACAACAAGGAGAAAATATGAGAGCGAGACATGCTGCTATTTATGCTGCTATTTATTAAGGAGATTGCTATGTATTAAGGAGATTTTTAAAAAATTGAGCAGTGGACTTAGCTCGGCTATGCCAGGATATACGTAGCGTGAGCTACGGACGGACGGGCACATGGACGGACGGACTAGCGATCGAGCTCACGGTAGTCAAGCGCCAGCCCACTAGTGACACGTCACTCCAGGAGCTTCCAGGCCTTCTGCGGCGCGCCAGCTGTGCGCCGTGTGACGTCACTGCTCCTCGGGCATACGCAGCAATGCTCGCGATAAGCCACGCGAAACTGCTCAACCTCGGCCAGTGTAGCTTAACGCTACAAAAGGTTGTTTACAAACTAGAAATGATCCAAAGGAAAGCATTAGGATTAATCTATAACGGCTATCACAATCTTGATTTACCTTCATCACTGATGGCTGCTAACAACATTCCACTCTTGAAAGAGCGTAGAGCTATCGCCAGACTCAAGTTTCTTTTCCTACCCCGTAATCAGCAGTTTAACATCGATCCTGGTAAATACCTTTCTTCCTTTTCTTCCCGGCAAACCAGACATAGTCACAATCACGATCTTACAACATACTTTGCACGCGCTACCCTTTTCTAACACTAGTTTTTTCCGGAACCATCAGAGAATGGAACGCACTGCCTTGCAGTGTTTTTCCAGAACGTGGCTTGCCTGACTTCGAAAAACACATGCATCTTTTCGTGCAAACTACATTGTTGTTACTGCCTTACTACATAATGACAACTCAATACCTCAGTGGTGTTGCTTTACCTTTGTATACATAAAACTGATTCTACAAATTTGTGCAATTTTTTTCTAAATATTTATATTTATTCACCTTTGTGTGTACGTGGTCGCCTTTCAGGCCTCATTATGACTTCTTGTATAACTTGTTCAGTTCTTTCACAGTGGTTCTTTTTTTTTCGCACCTCTTGCTTGGTCTTCTGATTGCAGTATGCACCAAATAAATAAAAAAGTAAATAGTAAATACATATGTATGTGTATGTATAGGTATGCATGAGCATGCACATAAGTGATGTTGCCTCCCTCCCTGCCGAGGGAAATGGTTGTAGACAGGTCAAGCTGCTCCAGGACAGCTTTTATTCTACAATCTCCCCTCTGTGTATTTAGTTGTGCAAAAATGGCAAAATAAAACAATTTCAGTTTCAAAAGACCCGCCACTGCCGGAATCCTAGGCTTCAATCTCTCTTCAGCCGCCGGCCGCGCCCTCTGGGGAACACTCCGCCAAACCCACCCTCGTAGAGAGCAATTGAAGAGGAGACGAGTGCCGCAACCAGTCGAGCAGTGGCGCTGCTGTCTTTATAATACCGGGCACGCGAAGTTCGAGCGGCTCACGAGTTAGGTTCGAATAATTTGCGGGGCGCTTGGCGGTCGTCTTATCGCCATCTGGAGCAATATCACCATCTGGAGTATATTATTTTTCTTTTTTTCTTTGCTAACCAGCGTGGCTTTAGGAAGGGCTTTTAAAGCGAGACCCAGTTACTGGAAGTTACCGCAGGCACACGTTTTAACATGGACCATAGCCTGCAAACAGATTGCATTTTTATTGACTTCTACAAAGCCGTCGACCGCGTAGCTCAGTGCCGCTTAATTTAAAAATTATCAATTCTAAAATTAGGCAGCTTAACACTCCCTTGGATACGAAACTTCCTAACAAACCGTGAGGAATTCACAATCGTTAATAGTTACATATTTGAATAGTGCAAAAAAGACGCAATGGACGCACGCGAGTAAGACGATACAGGCGCTATTTGAATAGCGCAAAATTTCTCTGGCATCGAATTTCCCCGGCGTCGATGTGGTTAAAAGCGACAAGCGTATGTGGTGCGGTCGCATTAAACAAATGCTTTTCGCATTGCTACTCAGAAAAAAAAAGCGACTGGTTGCACGAGCTTCCATTATGAAAAGGAAAGAATGAGTTTACTGAACGTCGATCAAATAGTCCCTGTCAACTTCCATCGCGAATTCTCCAGCAACAAACACAAGACACATTGTTGCTGGAGCGGCGGCAGGACATCCGCATCCACACTTCGGGGCTTCGTCCGTTCGCCGCTAGGTGCCGACTCTTTTCGATCTCGCGGCCAATAACGTTGCCGCAGTAAGCACAGGACGGGGAGAATTACATAATATGGGGGAGGCCTTCTGCATACGGTGCACGCTTTCAGGCTGCTGCTGCTGATGATGATTTTACGGATAATTAAACTTGGCTGTAATTGATTGAAGTCCAGGCTGTCCGAGTCGGAATCTCGCTTAGTCCAGGTTTGACACCACCGTAGGAAAGGTGAATTAGTCATTCTGGAAATGGCGCAATAAAGTGAGAGTAGCGTGGAAATATGTCTAGCTGATACATTCAAGGAATTTTTTTTCACGCTATTGATTGCGTATCGGTAATAACATAAAAGACATATGGTTTTGGAAACGGGCCGTACTTACAAACTTTTTTTTGTGCCTTAAAGCTGTTGCTGCAATCGCTCGGCTTTCTACATCAGACCTTCGACCTACCCGTCGCAACTACGGTGATTCATTGTGTTGATGTTGAAACACCAAATTATGGTCGTTTAACTTAAAACCTATTTGCAGTGTAATATCTTGGAACTCCGTGCGGGGAATTTCCCATCTCTCGAAGCCGCTAATTTAGACGAAAAGGGAATTTTTCGATCTGGGTGAATCCGCCGACTGGTTAAGGAGGTCTTCGGACTTCCTTAAACTAGTCCCTCTGGCCTTTTAATAAAGTTCTTTGTATGTATGCATGTGTGATAAGTTTCAGGGAATTTCAGGAATGGTTACGTTGCTCACAGTGCGCCTTCGGTTTCTACAATTGGTTCTGGCTCATGCAGCACGCAAGCATAGCTCTCGAGATGTGTTACGGATATATATGTGGAGCGATTTCTAGTTCACTCCGAGGGTTCCACTCGAAGCCCACTCTGTGCAATGTACAGTCGCATCCGCGTCGTTGTTGAGCGCGCCAGCAGCAGGTTCTTGTGAGGTCTCAGAATAAAGAGGGACTTTAAGTTCTTGCTCTGCGGGGCGACACCTTGCGGCAGTTTCAGATTCTGGTATGCTGTGTCAGGAGCATGCGCGGCCTAATAGTCATGCTGACCACGTTAGAGCCCGCAACTGTCGCAAGGTGTCGCCGCGCAGAGCGAAAACCTAGAGTTACGGTATATGCCATCTTTAAAGGTAGCATATACAGTAACTCTACAAAAACCGGCTGCTCGCGCGCTCTACACAAACATGTACGCGGCCTGTACTTACAGCACATGAGTTAAGAAAGTCATGCTTTTGTTGTGCGAAAGCGGATGACTAGTCATAATTTCAATAGTCGCAAACAAGTCACGCACATGCATTTATAGTATGCGTGTGATCCTGAGAAGGGGGCGGGAGGCGGCAACTATTGTGCCGGGAAATATGCTGGGAATGTTGTCAGCGTATACAGGGCAAAATGTCCGAAATGGGGTAATTTTCATATCTCCGAATGGGAATTCTTCGGCGTTGTACGGAACATCACTGGTAAGGCGTTAGATCTAACGCCTTTACTTGAGTCGCGCGTGACGCGTTAGATCTAATCGATTGCTTCTAATCAATTACTTTTTCTGGTAATTTTGTAAACTGATAAATTATTTGAAACTGTCACATTCTGTTTAATTTAATTACATTTTCTGTAATTGATTACCGCAAATCAATTACCGTGTTTTTTTTTTCGAAAATCAAGTTTTAAGCAGTCTTCTACGGCAGTTCGCGTGCCGAAAAATATGCGACCGTTCTTTAGTGAGACCCCCCTTCCGGTCAGAAGGTGGAAACCTGCAGAGCCTACGTTTGCGCATTTTCCTAGGCCTTACCTCTAATGCCTTACCTGAGCGTCACCAACAGCGAAGCGCGACGCTTCATAGAGGACATGGACACTAGCATCGAAGCACTGCGCAACTACGAGCTGGTGCGCACGATGTTCCCACGTTAAATACAGCCCTTCCCTCCAGCGCATACATTGAGAAAGTGTTCAGTGTGACAGCGGACTTCCTAACGAGGACACGTGGAACAATCAGCGGCTACAACTACAAAGTGGGTTGGCCAGCGAGGCTTGGGAGAAGACGTGCGTTGGTCGGAGGGACACTTTGTGTGTGAAACTCTCTAGTGGACTTTTCCATTTTGCACCTATAGTTTGCCCGGCACAAGTTTTTCAACGCCGCTCTCCGCTTCCTGTTCTTGCGTTGAGCGGCGTCGGCGTTGTCGTAACCGGCAGAGTGAACGAGAAAGAAAGAGAGCGAACGTGGAGCGCAGCGGAGGATGAAAGACTGCGATAGCGAGGAGAGAGCGAGGAGGACTGAACGACAGTGGCGAGACGACAGGTTCCGCAATACCACAGCAGGGTGCGTCGTCGTGCGATCGCCGATGACGTCATCACTAAGGTATTTCGTGAGGGCGTCCACCGATATCTAATATGGAAATAAAGCGCTGCATGGACGGAGGCTTGTCTGCAGCAGCTGTTGTGGAACACGCCTACGCGCTGCCTTCGGCAGTCTCTCAGTTAGCGAGGCAGTCGCGCCTCAACTTATCGCGATATCAAAACAACTAAACAGCTGCGCTCAAAATTTGCATTAGGCAGTATCGTAGTCGTCACTAAATTTTTTTCAAAGCAGTTTCAGGATCTCGCGTCGATCTGTGGTAGAATACCTGACTGCCACGCAGAATGCTCGTGTTCGATTGCTGCTGCGATTTTGATTTTTATTCTTTGCACTCGTCGGGTAAACGCTGCCGATATTGTCTTTTTTTAGCGCTCTAACATTTACATCGCCGATGTTTGTTCTCGCCATTCCTGGGCATATATAAACTGTCAATAACTTGTTTCGCATACCTGCATACCGCGGCCTGTGGTATACGGGTATGTGGCACACGTTTCTGGAAGAGAGAGTTTGACGACGAACGCGACAGGATCTTCATGTTACATATGTCATGACCAGACGGTCGTATTCGTCACACCCGCTTGACCTGCCATACCAATTTAGGAAGGAAGGAAAACAAGAGAGGAAAGGCAGGGATGTTAACCAGTTTGGCATAACCGGTATGCTACCCTGCACAGGTGGAAGGGATGGGGGAGATTGAAAGAAGATCAAAGAAAAAGAGAAAGAGGAGGAGCACACACGCACACACATAACGTCACAGCGCAGAGCGGCAGTCTTGTGCAGTATACGTCATCACTGAGTCTACAGCCGCTCGTGCAAGTCTGTTGTCCTCAGGAATTTGAGCAGTGCCTTGGTTGCTTGAATTTTCGATGGCTGGAGAATAGTATCTAGCGTCATCGTTCTGTTGTCGAGACGAGTGAGGGCGGATGAGAGGGATCGTCTCTGCACAGCGTAGCGAGGACAGTCGCAGAAGATATGCTGCAAAGTCTCCTCGGTGCCGCAGGCGTCGCAAGTAGCGTTGTCGGCCATCCCTATGCGAAACGAATATGACTTCGTGAAAGCCACTCGAAGCAATAAGCGGCAGAGCAGAGTGTCCTCTCTTCGGTGGAGTCCCGTTGGTATTTGAGATCGCCGCAACGCGTTTAGGTGCTGTTACCGATAGTTTTGGCTCCTTGGTGCATTCAGTATTGCGATATTATTTGCGATCTTTTGAAGCATGGCAGCAGCATCAGACCTTGAAAGGGGTATAGCCTCTTCCTTGTCGCCTTGCAAAGCTGACCGGGCAGCACTGTCGGCATGTTCGTTGCCAATCACGCCGCAGTGACTTGGCAACCACTGAAATGTCACTTGGTGCCCCTTCTCAAGCGACGTATGAATGAGGTGTCTTATCTCGAATACCAGTTGTTCATATGGTCCACGCCGCAGGGCTGACAAGAGAGATTGTAGCGCTGCTTTTGAGTCACTAAAGATTGACCATCGCTGTGGTTGTTCGCGATTGACAACACAAAGTGCAGCGCGAAGAGCGGCGAGTTCCGCAGCCGTTCATGTTGGGTGGTCGGTCTTAAAGCCAATAGTTACACCTCTCGCTGGGACAACCACTGCTCCGGACGAATTCCGCATGGTCGTTGAGCCGTCGGTGTAAATATGTATGTGGTCGGTGTATTTCTCATGCTGTAGAAGAAGAGATAGCTGTTTCAGGACAGGCGATGACAAATCGGATTTTTTCTTGATTCCTGGTACACTGAGGTGCACTGCAGGACGAATCAAACACCAAGGTGGAATCGATGGTTTGGATGCGGGGCTGAAGCCTGACGGTAGGTTGGCGGAGTAGCTCAAGATTGTTGTGCAGTATGATGCTTGCGGTCTTTCTGAGGGCAGTGTTGCCAGATGGTGGCTAGGAGCTCGAGCAAAATGCCTGATGTGGGCTCTCAAGGCTTCCAACGCAATGTGCGTTTGTATCGGTTGGTCCTTGGCGATGGCAATCGTCGCCTCTGTTGGCGCACATTTGGGCAGACCTAGGCAAACTCTGAGTGCCTGAGCTCGTGCAGCCTGTAGAACCCGAAGATTCGTCTTGCAGGTGTTGGTTAGTACAGGCAGACTATATCTCAGAAATCCGAGAAAGAGTGCTCTGTACAATTCCAACATAGCATCTACTGACATGCCCCCAGTGCACCAATTTAGGTGCACGGCAAGCTAAGGAGGCGATCACAAGAGCACCCGGACGTAGGCGGCTGGATAGATAAAAGGCTGTTTCAAAGATTTTCAAATCTCTTGAATGGACATATGAGCTGCCCACGAACAGTACTCTCAAGTTCCATGACACTAAGATTGTTTTTAGACCTAACAGAACCTGCTGGTGCTATAAACCGCGAAGTAATAAGCCGATATTGCCGTATGCGTCAGCGCATTCTAAATTGGTCAAAAGGGGATGTCAATCTATGTTTCTTTTTTGTTAATCCTGAAAAGAAGTCTTGTCCTCAAGAAATGTATTCAAGTCTTAGCATCCAGTCTAAGTGGTTGTTACAGGCTGGCTACTCTTTGCATGTACGGTGTTCAGTTGCAGAATCCTTGCTTCCAACAATGCGCATGAAGAACAACCGTTCACAGGGTACACCAAACGTTGTACATCAAAAAGTGGCTGTTATTCCTTATATTCACCAGTTGTCTCACAAAGTAAAAAAGATTGCACGTTACTCAAAAGTGGAAGTCGTGTTTTCAGCACCACAGAAGCTCATTAAACTCTGCAATCAGAGGAGCTCTCATGCTGAACGTGGCTGCAAGAAGCAGCCCAAAGGTTCATTTGTTGCCGACACGACCAATCTAGTTCACAGCATTCCACTGCCATCTGATAAACAATATATAGGGCAGATGGGGCGATGTATAAATCAACAGTTGAAAGAACATGCGCCAAGTCTAAAGAAAACGGCACCTGATGGTTGGTTGGCAATGCGCTCCAAGTCTTGTGGCTGTGAGCCTTTTTTACACGAAAGTGTTTTATGCCGGGGTCAATCAAGACCTCAGTGACGTAGTTCCGTCACTGAAACAACCTAAAAAAATACACACGATCAGATGACAAAGAAAAAAGAGTTCCGTCAATGGCAGTCGAACCCACGACTTCGCAGGTCGTGTCAACAGATGCCGGGCTCGCTATCCATTGCGCCACGGTCACATACTCTACAGATATTAAAAACGCGCCTTTTATATCTCACACTTTCCTCTTACAGTGTTGTTGGTCAGCGGGGTGGTGTCGGCGGCTGGTAGCGGTAAAGTGTATTAATGCATCAGGACCATGGCCTTCACGATCAGTTCCTGCAACACGTCGTTGCTATGCGTTCATTCCATTCGGCGCGTTTACATTAGAAGTGCAATTTTGTCAACGCCTTAACACACCGCGAGGCGGCAACCTTATCCCAATCCTCTCCCCAAGTGTGCTCGTGATTCTGTGTATCTCTCCTTCCTTCTCTTCTTCTGTCTCTCTTTTTCCTCCCTTTATCCCTTCCCCCAGTGCAGGGTAGCAAACCGGACGTGCGTCTGGTTAACCTCCTTGCCTTTCCTTGCATATATATCTCTCTCTCTCGGCCTCGCTCATAGCATTCATTCATATTATATGCCATATTCGACAAATTGTACCGGTGCGCACCGCGTCTCCCAGGCGCTACGATGATTGGACGAAATGGTGCACCAGGGCGCCCCGGTGCGCACCGGTGCGATTTGATGAAGATGCCGAAACAAAAAATAACTCTGTGGGGCGCGCCTGCCTCGCCTGGTTGTGACACCGCGTTCCCGGCTTACGCTCGCCCCGAGAAAGATCGCGGCTGGGCTAGAGAGGAGACACGACGTGCGTTGAATTCCCCTATAGTCTGGACTTAATGTTCCATAACTCTTTAACACGCTCCGGGAAGACGACTTTAGTCCTAATTCTGCGTCCACTCAGCGACGCTTTTCTGGCTGTGCCACCGCTTTCTCTGATTACGCTCTTACCGTTAACCACTACAGCTACCACAAACGTTTGTTTCATCATTGATCGTGGGCGTTATCGTCGGGATGGAGATCTACCCCCCAAGCGTCAACGAGAGTGAAAACCACGTTAAACGGTGCTATCACTGCCAAACACCAATGGTCATTGCGCAAGCACTCTTATATGAATGTACAGTTAGAATTCTACTACTTCTGTAAGGATACGTTTTACTTTCGTGTTATAGATTCCTATGACAAAGGGATCAGCGATTTTTTTTAACACGAATGTATTTTATGCCGGGGACCACCAAGACGTCAGTGACATATTTCCGTCACGGCAATGACATCGAAAAAATACACACGATCAGAAGACAAAAAGTTCCGTCAAGGGGAATTGAACACAGGACCCTTCGGTTCGCGACAACAGATGCCGGGCAAGCTATCCACTACGCCACGGTCACCGACTCGGTGGGCATTACAAACGCGCTTTTTATATCTAACACCATCCTCTCACAGTGCTCTTGCTAAAGTGAAGTAATGCATCATGACCGTGAGTCCGTGACCTCCCCGATTAGTTCCTTCAACGCGTCGTTTCTACGCGTCCATCTCATTCGGCGCGTTTTTAATAGTAGAAGTGCAATTTTGTCGGCGTATAAAACACACCGCCAGGTGGCGACCTTACCTTCAAACGTCGGCCTCGCTCACAGTATCCATCCATACCAAAAATAGCTCTGCAACGCGCGGCTGCTTCGCCTGGCTGTAACTACGCGTTCCCCACTTTCGCTCACCCCGCGAAAAATCGCGTCCGGACAACAAGGGAAGACACGACGCGCGTTGCGTATTCCTCTAGTCGGGCAGTGGTGTTCAATAAATAACATGACGTGAGTAGGCGAATTTAGCCCAAGTTCGGCGTCCAATCAGTGACGCTTTTCTGGTTGTCACACCGCTTTCTCTGATTCCGCTCTCAACGTTAAGTACTACAGCTACCACGAGCATCTATGACCACATGGGTTTGCTTAATCATTAATCGTAGACGTTAGTCGTCTTGATGGAGATGTATCACTAAGCGTCAACTTGGATGCATCCACGTAAAACAGTGCTATAGCTGTCAAACACCAGTATAGATTGTACAAGCCCTCTTATATAGAGTAAACATTCGACTACTTCTGTAAGGACACGTTTTACTTTCGTGTTATATCGATTCCTTTGACGGAGGGATCAACCATGTTTTTTTTTTTTTTTTTTTTTCGTTTGGCGCGATAGCGGTTACGGACGCTTGCCGGAGGCGGCGGCGGGCAACTGCGGCACCTAAATCGGCTATTGGTGTGATCTCATAACAATTTTCGCTGTAAAACGGCGGTGAGCGCATTCGGCAATGCGAGAGATTTGGAAGCAGCAAGTGGAACACTTAACTTGGGACTGCAGCGTTAACTAAGAGTCGTCTCAAATCATAAGTCACAATACGATCCTACTTTTTTGATCTTTTATATGAATTACACTGGATAGAGTAAGAATTTCACAAGACGTGGTATCTACAACTAACTAGCGCATGCCGAAGCGGTACTAAAGCGTGGTATAGCGTCAAGCTTGCGCCGTGTTACGCTTGGCAGCTCATTTTGTTAATAAGCATGCAGCACGCCTCTGAAGATGATCCACTGAAGCCTTGAGCTGATGAGTGAGCGTACGAAGTCAACCAACAACATGACGCCAGAAGATGGCATTCGCCTTGGAGTCCTCTTAGGCGAATGCCATTTTCTTTTTCTTCTCAGTCGATGAATTAATGCTGCCCCGCCCACGTCCGAAAACTTTTTGCACCTAACGTGGTTTTGCACAGCCTCCGCAAAGCCGCCACCCTTTGAGCAAGCGATGATGCGATGTGATGACGTCATAAACACATTAAAACTTCTAGTGAGCTGTAACGCCATGATGACGTCATATGGTGACGTCATCATATGATGAATATCTTTCATCCCTCAATCGTGTTGACGCCGATGCCGCGGGACGCTGACGCCGCCAACGCCGATGGTCAATTTTCGCGTTCAATGAGGCGTCTAAAATTTCCGCCTTAAAAAAGAAAAGACCTGCTCGACTGTGCGAAGTGATTCGAGCCGTTGGGCTCTGTAATAACGTGTCGAATATGTGCGGGGCGAGGGGCAAGTCGAACGCAACGAAGAATGGTGTCCGACGCAGCAGGAGGCGTATTATACGAGCTATACCACCACAAAGAAGACGAGAGACGATGAGATTGAAGGTGGGATGATGGGATGCGCTGGGTGTAGCAGCCACGCCGTGCATGGGAGGCCAGCAGTAAATACCGACGCATCGCCCGTACCGCAATCCGTCAGGTGGCGCTGTTGGCTTCGGGCCTCGCCGCGAAACGCAATTCCCAATGGCGTCTCTCGCATGACTAAGCTCATTTCCATGCGCCATTGGGTCGGAATATGAAAGGAAAAAGGCAACAGGGAGTCTTCCTTGTCGGGGAGGGGAGAGAGGGAGCTACTTTTGGGGGGGATGGTTGGCTAGGGGAAAGAAAACGGGAATGTGGGGACGGGGCACAGTCCTGCGGACTGGCTGGTCGAAGATCGAATTATCCCACCGCCGGTGGGACATCGTTTGATTCGAGAGGCGAGGGTAGTATGTTCGTTTGCGCTAAAGCGTGTGCTCCGGACGCGACGTGAGCTGAATGGCGATGGAGACGCCCTTCGTGGTCATGCAGGTGGAAAAGGAGTGGGGCGCTGGAAAAAAAGGCGATTGCGATGCGCAACGTGGCGACGACAGTGCCTCCTTTGAGAGGAGGAATAGGAAAGCAAGAAACCTGTGTTGTTCCAACGGCAACTTGCTGCGTCATCCAAAATGCATGCTATGGGGCACGGCTAGGCGCAACAGTACCGTATAATAGGGGGTTTCAGCTTGTCCGGTATTCCAGTGAACGCGAAGGGGCACACGGAATACCAGGTTACCGCGCGATGGTATTGACGTCTTGTGACGTTTCGTGCAACAACAATTATAGACACGTTTCTTTTTTTGGTTGTTTGTTTGCTTGTTTCGCTTCGTGTCTTCCAGGGAAAAAAAACTAAATCCAGCGCTTAAGGTAGCGCTAATTCTGCTCTAATTCAGCTCTAATTATGTGTTTAGTGTAGCGCTAATGTAGTTCTTGTGTAGGTCTTGGTTTAAGGTCGGGCACTAACATAAGGCGCCCTGACCTTTCCGCTTGCTCCTACTTTTTCCACGAAGTCTTTGTTTACTAGTTTGCGCTAATATATTTCCCGTTCTGTTGAGACGTTGGGCCAATCCGTTCGTTTGGGAATGATACGCCATTGTCTTGCTGTGAGCGTACGGTACCACTTAGTCGAAAAACGGTGTCTAAAAGCTCGACCAAGAACCTCTGTCGGTGATAACTACTGAGGAAGCACCGTGCCGTAAAACAATGGCTTCAATGAGAAGCTACGCTGATTCAACATCGTCGAGGAGGCCGCCAGCATATGTTGTGGGTAAAACCCCAATAACCCGTCCATTAACACCTGAGACCATCTCGACGAGATGGCACGCCGCCCTGCGCAGCTCACACCTGGACGACCAACTTTGGGCTACCCAGCAAGCCCGCGAGGCGGCGAAGAGGCAAGGACCTCGACGTCCTCACGTGGGAGGCCTAGGCCAGCCAACTAAAAGCCAACTAAAATGTTGGTTTTAATAAAATTTTATTCGTCCTCCTCCTCCTTCTCAACATCGTTGCCACTGGAACAATATAAAAATGAAGCTGCCATGGAAGGCTATAGCGGCTATAAAAGTGTTGCGCTTCTAAGCTTTAGGGCACGGGTTCAGTTCCATAAACCGCTGCGGTCGCATATCGATGGGGTGAAATACAAGTGCACCCGTGTGGTTAGATTTAGATGCGCATTAGGGAACCCCAAATGGCCCCACTTGGTGAAAAGCAATCCGGAGTGTCCACCTATGGCGCGCGGCACAGGCATACCCCGATTTTGGCACGTAAACCCAGAATTTCTTTAATGTGGAAAGGGAAGGGGCTTGCTCTAGGAATGTGCATGCCTCAGGCCCGGTACCGCACGTTTTTGTAAATGACTTGAAGTGCGAAAGTAATAATAATAATTTTTTAGATACTATTACGTCCGTAAAACCACGATATGGTTATGAGGGACGCCGTAGTGGAGGACTCCTGAAATGTACACCACCTGGGGTTCTTTAACGTGCCCCTAAATCTAAGCACACGGGTCTCTAGCCTTTCGCCTGCATTTAAATGCGGCCGCCGCGGCCAGGATTCGATCCCGCGACCTTCGGGTCAGCGTTCGAGCCCCATAACCACCCTGGCGGGTGATGACAAGAGTGGGGGGAGGAAGAGAGAATAAAAGGTAGTAAAGGTTGGGTGATAAACTAGGAACGGAACCAAAACAGCATAAACGCTGTGTGTACGAGGTTACCGAAGTGCATCGAACTTTTCCATACTATAGAAATAGTTCAATATTAGTTCCAGTGTCCTTCATAGAAGGTAGCACGGAAAGCTGACCTCAATCATGTCCTCTGTGAATGCAGGCTATACGCACCAGAGAGACAGTCTCTGAAGGTGGCCTTAAATCTTCAACAGGTCTCAAAATTGGAGTTAAAACATATTCTGGGCCCATGGCAAACCAGCTCCAGTGCGTTACGCGCCACGAAAGCGCTGCTGACTTACTTGCGGGCCGCGAGCCATGAATGAAACTTAGTAAATAGTGTAGTCTACGTGTGTGTGGCTGTATGTGTTATGTGTTTATCAGTGTATATATCATAATCATCACCCAGCCCCTGCAGTAGCATGTCAGGCGAAAAACCAGACAAACATCTCCAGGTATTGATTAAAACATTTCTCTCTTTGAGTGTTTTTCTAAGAAATCATAAAGCAATAATTAAATAGTCAAACAGCAACGACGACAAGGCATTCCCAGTGAAGAACGAGAAGACGTCACAGGGGATGCTCGAATGCGCCAGTGATTAATCGCTCAATGAGTGAATCACCCGACGGTCGGTCGCGTTAGGCAATTACGACGTCGGCATGCTTGAGTCGATATAAATGGCCCGCCAGCAAAAGAAACCAAACAAGCCGTGGCGCACAAAGGGGGGGTGAGAGACTGATTGCAAATAGATGTCCCCCCGTTGTCCCTCGAAACGCAGCACGTCACCTGATGCTCGCGCCCCCCTGTACACGATGGCTCGAGGGCATGAGCGAAATGACTAAGCGCAAAAGAAAAAGCAGAGGGGGGGACACGGCAAGGGCGGAGACTGGGGTGCCGTTTAAACGCTTGTCGGGGGGTCATCGTTTGCAATTCGCGCTCCGACAGACTACGGCACTCGATCAGACTCGTGGGCTTGGCCTTGAAGGGTGCATGCTACCGGGCGCGTCCGTATTAGAAAGAGGCGCTTTCTTACCGCGAGCTTGGTACTATCGGCGTCAAATGAAACCCGAACAGTGGCGAGTATTAGAAATGGTACAGTGCGCGCCGTCCAGTCGTCGCAGTTGACAGGCGCGCAGCGCTCCGATTTGCCGGCACTGCGCATGTCCCCGGTGATTACTGGACGAAGAGCAGTATACCTTTGCTGATGCTTGCCGCTGTTTGGGTTTCATTTGAGGCCCATAGTACATATGTTCTTGAAAGCCCGTCGTCATGGTACTTAAAGAGGTCACACGGTTCCTTAGGCATTTGTTTAAGACGACTCTAAGGTGAAAGCGAACTTCGTTTTCAGTCCAATGTATTGATAGCCCCCCCCCCCCCCCCCCCCAACCACAGCCCCCCGAAATCTTTCTTCACTCAACGTATTTGAAATTGAAATTGAAATTTATTCCGCAACAAGAACATGTTACGAGGAAGGCAGGTAAAAGCTGTTAGAACAGCTTCAGTAGGCCTGACCCCCTAGTACACAGGGTGGCACGGAAGCATGCGGCTTAGTACAATCTAATAAAAGAAGGGTATGTTTCACAATGTGCTTAAAAAAGATTACAATGCAGATTACGATGCAATTGTGCAATGCCCCCCGGGATCAGAGGCACTGGAGACTTTCTGCACCTGACGTGGTCTTGCATTGCGAGCGGGATCAGCCTACCTTTTGACCATTGGACGATGTCATGTGATGGCGTCATCATTTGACGTCACGTTGGCATCATCACAGCACATAGGGACGCGATGATGCCTTGATAATTTTGGTGACACGTGACGCCATGACGGTGTCAGCGGGTGACGTCATCACACGATTATGTCTTTTTTTAGATGCGAAGCATCTTATGCTCGGGGCTCCCGTGTCCCTCGTCCCGCGTCCCCCCGTCCCGCGTCCGGCCACTTTCATGAAGTAGGCAAGCACCCATTATGCGAACCAGAACACTGTAGTAATATGAAGGCCGTCAGCCCTAACACAGTCATCAGAGTCATGGCCGAGAGCACAGAAAGGCTGCTTAGCAATGGCCACGCAGGTGGTGTCTGTCGCCCAGGTTGACCCCATTCGTTGAGTCATGACCGAGAGCACAGAGAGGCTCTTTAGCAATGGCTAGGCAGGTGGTGTCTGTCGCCCAGGTTGACCCCATTCCTTAATCTTGCTTGCATGTGTTTGGAGGGGGGCTTAGTCCGTCCCTCCTTCCCGCGTCCCATACCACCACAGCGCATGCGCGTCCCCTCCCCCCTTTCTCTCCTACGCTCACCCCCCTTTCTCTTCTCTAGGAATCCTGTACTCTACGGAGCGGCACCCCGCGTCCCACACCCCCCACAGCGCATGCGCGTCCCCTCCACTATGCTCTCCTACGCTCACCCCTTTCTTCTACTCTAGGAATCATCTACTCTAAGGAGCGGCGCCCACATCCCAACAGCGCATGCGCGTCCTCTCCCCCCTCTCTCCTCTAAGAATCCTCTACTCCACGGAGCGGCTCCCACGTCCCACACCCCCACAGGGCATGCACGTCCCCTCTCTCTCCTCTTCTACGGTCCCCCCCCGTCCTTTTCCTCTAGGAATCCTCTACGGAGCGGCGCGAGCGACAGGTGGTGTGACAGCTGCATACTCCGCTGGGGGCGCCACGGTAGTTCCGCGGTATGAAAATGACGGAGCGCGCGCGCCTCATTCTCTCTCCTGTGCAGCGCCGCGATGAGCGCCCGGACCACTGCCGTGAAATGAGAGCGGCGACGTTCCTGCCGCTCAAGCTAATTATCTCCCGGCTGCTTCGCATCCACACATGGTTCCCTTTAGCGGGAAATAGGGAATTTTTAGATGCGAAGCATCTTATGCTCGGGGCTATGTCCGTCACTCCCGGCCACTTTCATGAAGTAGGGATGCACCCATTATGCGAACCAGAACACTGTAGTAATATGAAGGCCGTCCACCACTACCACAGTCATCAGAGTCATGGCCGAGAGCACAGAGAGGCTGATTAGCAGTGGCTAGGCAGGTAGTGTCTGTCGCCCAGGTTGACCCCATTCCTTGATCTTGCTTGCATGTGTTTCGAGGGGGGCTTAGTCCGTCCCTCCTTCCCGCGTCCCACCACAGCGCATGCGCGCCCCCCTCCCCCTTCTCTCTCCTACGCTCACCCCCTTTCTCTCCTCTAGGAATCCTCTACTCTACGGAGCGGCCCCGCGTCCAACCCCCCCCTCCCGCGCATGTGCGTCCCCTCCCCTATCCTCTCCTACGCTCACCCCCTTTCTCTACTCTAGGAATTATCTACTCTACGGAGCGGCGCCCGCGTCCCAGAGCACATGCGCGCCCTCTCCCCCTCTCTCCTACGCTCAGCCCTTTTCTCTGCTGTAGGAATCCTCTACTCTACGGAGCGGCGCCCACGTCCGACATCCCCACAGCGCATGCGCGTTCTCTCCTACGCTCACCCGCTTTCTCTACTCTAGGAATCCTCTACTCTACGGAGCAGCTCCCGCGTCCCACACCCCCCACAGCGCATGCGCGTCCCCTCTATCTCTCCTCTCCTACGGTTCCCCCCCCGTTCTCTCCTCTAGGAATCCTCTACGGAGCGGCGCGCGACAGGTGGTCGGCGCGCGACAGACGCCGACGCAGGCAGCGTCTGCTAGCGAGTTTCTTGGTTGAAAAAACCGACTGCTCGCGCTGCACAACCGTTCACTGGCCACCCCGTATATATGGCAATGGATCTTGACCTCCAAGGTGGTGCCGGCGGGAGATTTCTCCTGTGCGTTGTTGAACAATAAAAAATTCGGAGCGTGCGCGTTAACTAAAAGCGGACTGCGGGTCTCTGTGTCCAGTCGGAGTCTTCTGTCTCTCATTGCCCATTAGCAGCGATTGGCATGTTCCAGTAGGAAACACCGCTCCATCACTGCGTGCTTTGCGCCTCCCCAGTTTTCTGTCCTGCGCAACGCTGCGATGAGCACCAGCGTCAACGCCACCGCCAAAGTAAGCGTTAGCGCCCGCTGCTTCACATCTACACATGGTTCCCTTTAGCGGGAGATGGTGTAATTTTTAGATGTGAAGCATCTTATGGCGAAGCTTAATCCTGTGGTGGTGGTGGTGGTGGTGGTGTGCCGCGTGCCCACCCTTACTGCGCATGCACAAACCCTTTAAAAAAATAAAAATAAAAAACCTCCTCTCCCCCTCTCTCTCCTCAGGCATCCCTCACCGCGGCAACCACACCCTGACTGCGCATGCGCCTCCCCTCCTCTCTCCCCTCTTACACTCCCCCCCTGTCTCCTCTAGGCATCCCTGCCCGCGGCGTCTACACTCCCACTGCGCATGCGCGTCCGCCCTCTCTCTCCTCTCCTACGCTCCCCCCTCTCTCACCTCGCGACGCCGACGCAGGCAGCGTCTGCTAGCGAGTTTCTTGGTTGAAAAAACCGACTGTTCGCGCTGCACAACCGTTCACTGGCCACCCCGTATATATGGCAATGGATCTTGACCTCCAAGGTGGTGGCGGTGGGAGATTTCTCCTGTGCGTTGTTGAACAATAAAAATTCACAGCGTGCGCGTTAACTAAAAGCGGAGTGCGGGTCTCTGTGTCCAGTCGGAGCCTTCTGTCTCCCATTGCCCATTAGCAGCGATTGGCATGTTCCAGTAGGAAACACTGCTCCATCACTGCCTGCTTTGCGCCTCCCCAGTTTTCTCTCCTGCGCAACGCTGCGATGAGCGCCAGCGTCAAGGCCGCCGCCAGTGTAAGCGTTAGCGCCCGCTGCTTCACATCTACACATGGTTCCCTTTAGCGGGAGATGGTGTAATTTTTCAACAACCTATGTTTCAACCACCGAGGCAATAATCAAATTCAATTCAGACGCAGCAGAGGCTTATAGCCCACGTATAATATAGACATACACACCGAGGATTATGTACCATATTCGCAAATTGACATTGTTCTTATGTCACGTTTCCTTACGCTTCTGTACTCTCTACGTGCGTTATAAGAGCACAAGATTGGCAACAAGGCAAAAAATAATTAAAAGATTGCTCTGTGAATACCAGCCTACTGTGTATACCAGGGGCACTAAATGCGCAAAACCGAGAAGGAAAACGGGAGATAAGGATGAGCTTGGTTTCTGAATAGGCGCTTATGTATTCAGGGATAATACGCATTTCAATAAAACAGAAAACTGGCCCAGTCCACAGGGTCGTCCATATATAAGGTGAACTCCTCTTTAGTATTCAGGACGACATCGAAGGTGATGTTTATTAAATAGTCCGGAAAATTATTTTAAGGATTAGATGCCTCATCAAACGGGAAGTTGGACCGTCGGCGGCTGCCGTCCCGCGGGGGTCGGGGACGAGTGATGCAAAAATATCGTCATCACGTGACGACGTCATCGTGACGTCACAAATTCTGGCGTGACGTCATGTGACGTAACGCCTTATGATGCCGTTTTGGCGCCCTCCTTTGGGCGGCTAACAAAGCCGGAGATCGCGTGACCTCAAGAGGAGAAAATGAAGACGGCGCTTGGCAGTGGCACGTGAAGCCACGGCTCGTGTTCCCTGTTCGCTTATACACCAACTGAGAAGAAAAAGATGGCTTTCGCCTTCGAACCGCCTTACGTTGAATTCCAATGGTGGAGTCGGAGCAAGTTTGTTCCAATGGCAGAGTGAGGGCTGGAGTCAAGAATTCCTATGAGAGAGTCGGAGTGGATTCAGAGCGGGAGTCACTCCGTGGAGCAGAAAAACCTGCTCCTCCGAAATCGGCGGAGTGGACCGGAACTCGGCGTGACGTACTTCCTTTAACACGTTTGCCTGCTTGGGGGGCGCCGCGGGAAGTCGCTTGTTTTGGTGGTAATGGCGGACGATATGGACTCGATAGCGACAGCTCCGAGCCAGAAAAGTTCCCGCACGAGCAACTCATCGGATAGTGACAGCGACGTTGAAACTACTGCGTACGAGCGGGAGTTCGACAGGCGAATGGAATAACTGTATGCAAGGTACTCTGGGCAATTCGTCACTCGAAAGATAGACTTTCCGCTTCCGCCTTGCTCCAGCGGCACGTATTGTGTTCCAATCGTGGATCTGGAGGCGCTGCTCTACGCCAGAGTCTAGTGCTCGCTCGCGGAGTCCGTCGGCTGCTCCGACTCTGCCATTGGAATTCAAGATTAGGCGGAATGCACAAGGGGAGACCCTGCGAGTTTTGTGTTTATGGACACCATTATTAGACGTCATATAACGGACATTTCGCTCGTGAAGTAGAATAAACATTTTAGTTTTACCTGCTGGAATACTGACGAGATGTTCACCTAAGATGTAGTCGGCCCTGTACCTCTTTGCTATTAAACTGTTCGTGAGAACAAGAATCCGGCCAAAAGTGAGAGAGAACGCATTACTAGAGAACGCGGCCGCTACTGACAGAACCTTTAGGACTGATAAGTGTCGTAAATTTAGCCCGAGAAAGGCCAGAACCAACGATGTAGTAAAGTCTATCTGGCCCTATATGCCAGGCCAATTCTTCATTTCCAGCCCAGCGCCGCAACCCCGTTATCCCTCTCTCCCTTCCTCCTCTCCCTCATACGGCTCATTCACGCGGCTTGGCTTCTCGATCTCGGGCGTTTAAGGAAGCCACTCTCAGAGGCGCTCGTTAAAGCTGCTGACGTCATGCCTCCCTCGGGAACGCGAAAGCGATTGGTTCGGTCGGGGAACAGCGGCGGAAAAGCGCTGCACGGGCGCGTAATTTGCATATCAAAAGGTGCCGGAATGAATAGGTTGGGGGGCACCGAAGTCAGCTTCTCTATGTGCGCTGGCTGTTTTGTTTCCGCAAGGCAATGGAAATGAGACGAGGTGAGCGAAGGCATTCAAATGCACGAGGTTGTTAGCACTCGAGCGACCGCTCATCATCAGCTAAATAGAAAAAAGGCGTTGGCATTAAAGGTATGTTAAGCGGCGTCGGAAATAAATGTAAATGACAAGCGTTGCCCTTTGACAGGCATCTTCATCAAGTAGAGAAAGACGTTAGCATTAGAGGTATGTTAACTGTGCGCAAGCGTCTTGTTAACTTCTTTGCCTTTTCTCTTCATCTCTCTCTCTCTCTCTAAGCGGTGGTGCAACAAGGTCAATGAAACAAACAATGTAAGGAGGGGTGCATTCTGACATTGTCTGAATGGGTACGAATCGTTAAACACTGTCTTCAACTACACGTCAGATCATGCGAAGCTGTACGGAACATCGTTCAGATGGAGTAACACACGCGATACTTTATTTTGGCCCAGATAAACATGATTCAAGTAATACGTAAATGCATCTGTAGAGTGTGAAATGTAAAAATCAAACGGTCTCATAGGCATTCGCCTAAGACGACTCCAAGCGAAAGGAGCCATCTTCTACTCTTTTTTTAGCAGATTCCTTGATGCATCCCCCCCCCCCCTATCGTAATTTTTCTGCACCTCAAGTTCAACAATAAAGTTATTTCAATCAATCAATGAATCAATCAATCAATCAATCAATCAATCAATCAATCAATCAATCAATCAATCAATCAATCAAGTGGTGTTGCCGTGCCCCCAGGATCGGGCCCGCCTTTGACCCAGTGACGGTGCCATCTGATGACGTCTTCATATGACGTCACAGATGCGTCATTATCCCGTTATGTCTGATCACGTGACTCTGTGGATCGTTCATGTTGACGCCTACGCCGCTGGTGATGGTAACTTTTTGTGTTTGAGGAGGCATGTAAGGCTTTCGCCTTAATAACAACCTTATGCGCACTAGGGTAGTCTAATTTCTTTTTGTACCATGCCTCAGGCAGATCCTGTCATCGCGCTTCAAATGAAAGATGAGGAATCACTGACAAATACAGCCCGTATTCACAAACGCTCCTAGACTCGAAACTCGACCTCAAGGGATCCTTGAGACTTCTGGCGTTGCAGAAAGCGCAAAGCGAAACAGTCCTCAAGGATCCCTTGAGGTCGAGTTTCGAGTCGAGGAGCATTTGTGAATATGGGCCTTAGCGTTCAAACCATAGGTTTTCTCGCTATCGCCTAAGGGATGAATCGGGCGCAGGAAGCTCCTGTATGCATGGGAATGCTGGGCTTTGTAGCCGAGTCTGACGGAATGTAAAGCAAACGATACTTGAATGTTCTCCAAACGTCAATATAATTGTTCATAAGTGCCAGAGTGCATATGATCATCGACGGGAACTTCTTCGGAGCCCTAACAGAAAGTTTAACCAAATTTCTATATAAACTCTGACAGATATATCACCGCAAAGATGACAGGATATCAGCACTAAGTTGAACATGAACTTCAACAGCTCATCAGCAGAGCGTTCATCATTAAAGTTCAGTTCATCAGCAGAAAGTTGAACAGCAGATCCACAGAAGGTCCACATGGACTTTCTCTTTCATATTCTTGGAAAGTGCTAAAAATCCTCCCACTTTGGTTTTTGACAGCTGATATTTAAAATGACGGGATGGTGCCTCTCACTATTAATGGGCAGAAATTTATTGTGTGTTACCAGTTGATGAAGGTTTAGAAATGTTTCTTGTTGGAGCATTTGTGTCAGCTTTTCTAGCCCTACTACCTGGGACAAAACAGACATTATTGTCTGTACAATGCGTCCTGTTTTTTGTACTCCCGAAGGAACAAAAGTCACCATGAGACAAGCTTAGCGCAAATTTGAATTGCGCTTTGTTACTACTTAACACTTCCAAAGTAATGAAAAACTGGGAATATACCAGAAACCACAAAAGACCGAAACTTCGAAATTAGGGGCTATGTTATCAGGCAAAGTGGAAATTCGGCGTTATGGCAAATCCCGTGTCTTGGGCATTTCTGTCGACAATAAAACATCACCTGAGAATTAATACTCAGAGAGTACAATTAGGCGATGAATGGACTTCTTGTGAAAAATCCATATTATCGAATATCGATTCGGGAGATAGAACGAACAGAGAAAAAGGAAGCAGCTACTAATAAAGTTTAAGCGCAGAAATACTCTAGTTGATTCTACTCCCGTTTGAAATGAATAAAGCGACAATTTTTTTCTTAACCACTCACAAAACAAAACATATCTCACCTTGGAAAAATGGTTCTTGCAGATTAATCCTCGCTTGACTCAATCGCTATTCCACTCAGAGCGTTTGCCCCAAGAACGAGTACACCAGTAAACCCCTACGGCACCAAACGAAACTGGCCACTTCAGTTCCACCGAAGGGTCGGGCACGAACTTCACATTCCCACTTTGCGAGCTCGTCAACGCTGCAAAAACTCCCGAGGCCACACGAAACACGACACCGACCGCGACAAGCGTCTAGACGAGTCACCTCTCCAAATGAGCTTCGGCGTTCCGAAGCAGAAAGGAACGGTGGGCGGAGTCACACCTTGAGGCTATAAATTTAGAGTAATAAAACAAACAGCCTTAGAAAAAAAAGTAAGTTAACAGTCCTGCCACACGTGGTACAGGGGCGCGCCATCGTACCTCATCCCCAACGCCCTCACCGATGACCGAGCAGTGCGGTGCCGGGGGTCTCCCCTGGATCAACAGCTCCCTACGCTCCCTAGCGGGGGTCATTCTACATCCCTGTTGCTTTCCTTTATGCACGCTCCGATGGAGGCTAGCACCCGCGCCCACACGGAGCCCGCCCCTCTCCCATCCATCTCCTCTTCCCTTCCCCCCCACATCTTCCCGCCTCGACTGATTCAAAAGCGGAGATGAAAGAGGGCGAGGAGTTGTAGGGCAATCGCCGAGTCATTCATCCTTAATTTCCGCTTGCTCATTTCGGGAGCGTTCCCCATTCTTCAAGCGCTGAACGGTTCTTAACTCGGCCAGCCTAACCTTTGGAACGAGGCTCCGGTGAGATGACAAGGCGATAACTCCTGGAGAGTTTTACTGTAGAGGAAGGCTGCTTGCGTTTTGCCGATTAGGGCAACTTTCAAGGCGAAATCCTTAGATGCCTCATCAAAGGCGAAAATTGACAGCCGGCGTCGGCGGCCCGCGGCGTCGGCATCAACATGAGTGATGCAAAACATCATCATCACGTAATGACGTCACCACATGACGTCACGATGGCCAAAACTTGTGACGTCATTGTGATTGCATCATGACGTCACTGTGACGCATGGTTACCAACCGTGGGGTAATTACCCGTACTTGTAGAGTACATTTCGGAACTTTTTCGGGCAGCGTTGGGTAGTAGGACGGTAATACGATTTTCTTATCAGGCGTAGGGTAATTCCCCACTTTTAGCTCGTCGTCGATCACCGAAAGACGTGAACGACTGACGCGACATCTTTGAGGTTGACATTCCTAAATACATCGGAAAACTAAATATTTCTTTGAATAAAACTGGAAATGTCACCAGCATAGGGCAGACGCGAAAGATAATACGTCGAATCTTTTGAGGGCCGGCAATCAATACAGTCGATGGAGAAGACGACAAAGAAGGTGGTTTTCGCCTTCGGGTGGTCTTAGGTGAGTGCGCATGGGACCATGCGAGTTTTTTCGATGGCAGTGGATGGGTGGATGAAAGAACGTCTCCTTTGTGACGAAGCGGTAACCTGCACTTCACCAAACTCAAGATTTTATTATTATCGTTGTTTTTGTAGTTGTTGTTATAATAATAATAATAATAATAATGATAATAATAATAATAATAATAATAATAATAATAATAATAATAATAATAATAATAATAATAATAATAATAATAATAATTATTATTATTATTATTATTATTATTACGTTACGGCATAATTTTTTCCAGACGAATTAAGGTTCTCATACTATAAAATAACCTTATAAATTCGCAGCCCTAACTTTCTGAGCCCTAGTGCAGATTAACGTTAGATTACCTGCTTTTTTTTGTTTTTTGTTTTTTTTTGCTAGCTGCCTACTTTTCGACCTCCAATTCCCCCAGTCATCTTTTACTTATTTCTATCGCCGACCTGTTCACCTTTCCCATGCTGTCCCTAACACCCAAGGGTTCATGTAGGCTAGTGACCTAACACGCACTCGGGTGGATCTCTGCACATTCAATTAAACAAGCTCCGCCATTTCCTTTACCTTCCCCGCGCATGTGCATTTCTCATCTTCAATGAATCTTGCTTTATAACTATGGCAACAAAGCGAACTCGCTTCAAACAGCAAAGCCCATCCCCTTGAATTATCGTAAGGTGTACTCTTGCTTATGACGTCTTTCCCCTTTCGGTGGTTACCCAGAGCCGGCTTTCTTTCCATCAGTGCTATCCAACACATCTTTTCCACCTCTCTGACGTTTAGATTAACGGTCTTTTTCACCATATCGCTTACAGTGCCACCCGTATAACTTGCTGATGAGTCATCTAGTTCTTTTTTTCAACTGCGAGTTAACCCTCTTCCCATACAAATATTGGGACACTTTCTCTTCCCATCGTCTGCCTTTCATGTTCCTTATTCTATCCTAGAAATTTTTTTCAAAATAACATTCAACGCGGCTACCGACTTCCAGCGCCACTACACGTCTGCATGTGGCGCAGTGGAGTGTAGTCTGTACCTTTTTAAATGCGAAAGCATTTCTTAGTCGGCCTATGTAAGGCGTCCGTCGGTGTCCGCATCTCTCCGCTCTCACTCCCTCTCCCATAGCAACAGCTGCGGGCGCGCGCGCTTATCCTCGCCCCTATCAACCGGAGCAGGTGGTGCGGGCGGAGTAGCGGAGAGTGAGTGGAGAGGAGGAGCGCGCTCTGGTGCGTGAGGGCGCTCGCATCGCGGGAGCTCGGCGGAGCTCCCGCGTGTGTGGAGAGAGTGTAGGAGAGGGTAGGTGCAGTGCTTCGCCGCTCCTTCTCTCGCCGTTCACTCTCTCTCCTCCCTGCGCCCCACTCTCTGGTCCGCTCGCTCGCACGTATATATATATATATATATATATATATATATATATAAAAGCAAAAAAAAGTAAAAAAAAGCAAGAAAAAAGCACAGGCGCTGCGCCGTGCTCCCGACCGGGCTGCAGAAATCAGGCGCCTTTTCCTTCTTCGAACCACAACCACCATATATAAATGGAGTGAAGCGCGCGCGAAATGCATTCGAATTTCCTCACGATTCCCTTCGGGGAGGTGGGGGCATTTTTTTTTATTGCTACACTGCGCCTATTTTTAGGCATGGGGTCAAACGTAGGGTAGTAAAGAGATTGCGTCGGGTAAAGTAGGGTAATTTTGACCGTGACGTCAGGCTTTTCCGAAAATTGGTTGGCAACACTGCTGTGACGTCGCATGGTGGCGTTATCATATGACATCGTAGCTTAATCAAAGTGGGCCGATCATGGAGGCAGTGAAAAACCACATTAGCCGCTGAAAGCTTTCCGAGGGTGGCCGGGCAGGATCATTACGTCGACAGAATAAGAAGATGACTTTTGCCTTCGAGCGTGGGTTGAGTTGATAGCGTGCCACTGTGTTGTCCCATAATTATTGTATTGGTACATAAAATAATCATCTGAAAACGTTTTTTCTATATTCTCCAGTCAACCGGTCAGTTCTTTTTTTTCTTCTTCGTCTGAAGTCGAATCCATCATCATCATCATCATCATCATCATCATCATCCCTGACTACGCCCAACTGCAGGGCAAAGGCCTCTCCCATGTTCCGCCAACCATCCCGGTCCTGTGCTTTCTGCTGCCACGTTATACCTGCAAACTTCTTAATCTCATCTGCCCACCTAATTCTCTCTCTCCCCCTCACGCGTTTGCCTTCTCTTGGAATCCAGTCAGTTACCCTTAATGACCAGCGGTTATCCTGACGACGTGCTACGTGCCCGGCCCATGTCCACTTCTTGTTGATTTAAACTATGATATCCTTAACCCCCGTTTGTTCCCTGACCCACTCTGCTCTGTTCCTGTCTCTTAAGGTTACACCTATCATTTTCCTTTCCGTCGCTCGCTGCGTCGTCCTCACATTAAGTTTAAGTCTAATCTATATCCCTATATTAACCGCCGGTTTCATGGCCAATCCCCCCGAAGTGAGTAGGAGCCAAAACAAGGATCAAGCAAGCAAGCAAGCCACTCCTCTAAGATCCAACGAACCAACTGTCTGATATGAATGCTTGTATAAAGGAACCCGTGAGTCTTTCTTTTTCTTTTTTTTTTTTTTTTTTGTACAGCGGAGTGTAGCTCGCACTGTCTTTTTGTTCGCCGCGTTTGAACTAAGGGTCACGGAATATCTTCAGGCTTAACTTGATAGTACGCAGTTGGAAACTCCGAGATCCTAGAGCAATTGAATAATAATAATTTGCGGGGTTTTGGGTGCCAAAACTACGGCATGACTATGGGGCACGGTGTAGTGGAGGGCTCCAGAAATTTCGACCATTTGGTGTTAACGTGTAATGACACCGCAAAGTACACGGGCCTCTAGCATTTTGCCTCCATCGAAATGCAACCGCCGTGGTCGGAATCGAACCCGCGACTTTGGGGTAAGGTAAAGCAAGCCTTAGAGGCTCTTTTCCGGAGAGAGAAACATCTTTATTTAGGTAAGGCTGTTTGGTTGCTGATTACTGTGGGTACTAGGTAGAGAAGCTCTTTCAGGACCTTTTTCAGGAATTCTATACTGAAAGCTAATGATGCGAGCCAATCGTCTACTTCATATTCTTTGATAGATGTGCTCACAGAAGTACTTCAGAATGTGCTTTTATAATCGCTTATTAGCTACCATAATTCATTGTGCAGAAATTGCTCGCTTACGGAAATTCCGCTCTTCGTTTGACAGGTTCTTCGGCCTTTATTGCAACCTTTGGACAAAAGAGTTTGCACGCTCAGTAACAAACATGTAATGGCTACAGATATCTTATTAAGGTCATTTTGCCGCCTAATCTTTGTTTTTATTTTTTTTTTAATCTCTCAACATTACTGCACAGTGCCAGTTAGCCAACCGACGTTCGTTTTGGTTCCGCCTAATTCCTGCTTTGTCTACGAAACAACCTTTTTTTTCTGTTCTTTTTGTTTTCGAGCTGCAGGGAATGCAGAAGCGTCGTTTAACATCACGCTATTTTTTTTTGCATGCTCCACTCCTTTCTTTCTCCCTATCTATCCATCCCTTAATCCCCTTCCCCCGGCGTAGGATAGCAAAACGGACGCATCTCTGGATGGTCTCTCTGTCTCTCCTTCTCCTTCCTCCTTCTCCTCCCTCTCCGGCTGCTGTTTCTTATTGATTTTCTTACTTTTTCTCCTTCTCCTCCTGTCACGCGATGATTTTTGGTGCGCATAATGATAAAAAAAGACGCTATATCCATCTTCACTATCAACCGATTATAACAGGAAAGTGAAAGGTATATTCATAGAATTAGATGCTGCTTTTTTGGGCATTAAGTTTTAGGGGTGAAGCTCCTTAGGGTGTGGGTCGTTCCCTCCTCTGTAATAGTATGTCGTAGTAGCCACTTCTAGTTAGTTTTAAGAATTGCTCACTAGATGGCATTGTGTGTATATGTCCTTGGAAATAATATCACTAGATGGCGTCAGTGGTTTTCGTATAGTTGACGATTAAAGAGGATAGATGGCGCTGTTATAACTGGGATCGTCGGGCCGACGCGGTACTCGGAGTCGAGCACCGGAGGTGGACTCGTGATCAACGGTGAGGTGAACTTCACCAGAGAGGAGGTAGTCAGCTCCACAGTGCTCTCGTGTGAGTCGCATGCAAAACCAGGGCAGCCGGTATCTGCGGAGCATGCGGCGGCTCCGGTACTCACGGCGGTACAACCCATAGCCAAGAACGCGTGGCTTTCACAACTGACAGCAGCGTTATGTGGCGATGCATGCGGAGTCGTTGCGTTGAGCACTGGTGCGGACTTTGGCGTCTGAGTAGGTGGCATCGTCTTCCTATGTCGTGGAACGCGAACTGGCGTTGTCGCTGAGGCTGGGAGCGCCCGGAACACAAGTCGGCGAAGCTCGTGCCCAGCTCACGATCGAACACCCAGGATCATGCAAAGACGTGACACGTGTTGTCACGTCTTTGCATGATCGAGTGGGCAATGTAAGGGGGGGGATTCACGGCTACCCGAATGACCACTCCGAGCTTCGCCCACTCACCATTATTCACTTCGTGGATATGCTGTGATTTTTTAGATGTGAAGCATCTTATGGCGAAGCTTAATCCGGTGGTGGTGTGCGGCGTGGCCTCCCTTACTGCGCATGCGCAAACCCTTTAAAAAAATTAAAAAAAACTCTCCTCCCCCTCTCTCTCCTCTAGGCATCCCTCCCCGCGGCAACCACACCCTCACTGCGCATGCGCCTCCCCTCCTCTCTCCCCTCCTATGCTCCCCCCCTCTCTCCTCTAGGAATCCCTGCCTGGGCTCCCACTGCGCATGCGCGTCCCCCCCTCTCTCACCTCTCCTACGCTCCCCCCCTCTCTCCTCTAGGCATCCCTGCCCACAGCGTCCACACCCCCACTGCGCATGCGCGTCCCCCCCCCCCTCTCTCTCTCTCCTCTCCTACGCTCCCCCCTCTCTCGCCTCGTGACGCCGACGCAGGCAGCGTCTGCTAGCGAGTTTCTTGGTTGAAAAAACCGACTGCTCGCGCTGCACAACCGTTCACTGTCCATCGCGTATATATGGCAATGGATCTTGACCTCCAAGGTGGTGCCGGTGGGAGATTTCTCCTGTGCGTTGTTGAACAATAAAAATTCGCAGCGTGCGCGTTAACTAAAAGCGCACTGCGGGTCTCTGTGTCCAGTCGGAGTCTTCTGTCTCTCATTGCCCATTAGCAGCGATTGGCATGTTCCAGTAGGGAAACACCGCTCCATCACTGCGTGCTTTGCGCCTCCTCAGTTTTCTCTCCTGCGCAACGCTGCGATAGCGCCAGCGTCAACGCCACGGCCAGTGTAAGCGTTAGCGCCCGCTGCTTCACATCTACACATGGTTCCCTTTAGCGGGAGATGGTGTAATTTTTTTAACCCCACCAAAACTTAAAAAAAAGAAAACTCCACGAAAACGCTAGAACAAACTCGCTTGCGCTAAGCACGCTTCTCTAATGTATTTTATAAATACATGAGAGATTTATTTCCATTTCGCCTCGAGTATTACAAATTCTCTAATAAAAGTCATATGTAGCGGTCAAAACACTCTTGAAATACCTCAATAAAAATCATATACAGCATTAATTATATACAATACGCTAGCTAAAGCAACCAAGGTGGCAATATTATTTTGTAGGGTATGTAGCGAGGAGTCTGGAACATGTGGTGTGCTTTAATTGTCGCCATTGGAAGAACCCTTCTTCTTGCCAATATTAAGTGATCGGCAGCTATTGGCGGTTCTGGGACGGCATGCTACCCTCCCATGTCAAGAGTGCAAGTGATTCTCAAAGCGTTCAGATTTATTTTAGCAGATTTTTGCCGTCGCCGTCATGTCCTGGACATATACATGTGTGTATATATATATACATATATATATATATATATATATATATATATATATATATATATATATATATATATATATATATATATATATATATATATATTATAAAAGACAGAAAGAAAAATAAATCAGACGAAAAAAAACTCCGAAGCATCCGACCGGGGATTCGAACCAGCGACCCCTCGCTCTGCAGCGCGCTGCGTTAGACAACGCAACCACACCCCATGTGCGTCGGCGTAATAACGGTGAGCTATTAGACAGTTATAGTATAGCGTTAGCGTGACAGCGAGAGTTAAGGGAATAGCGTTACCGTGCCGCACACGTTCGTTTCGGACAGCGCGTTATAGTTTACCGGGATAGCGTTTACGTACCCAAGCTGGCACGGTGGCGTCATCTAGCGGAGGGTGAACGCATAAAAAAGGGTGAAAAGAAAAAAAAAACTGAGAATTCTCGCCTGCATCCCAGCGCGCAGCAATATTAGTGCTTTTATTTAGTAATAATAAAAGTAAATAAGTATGAACCACGCACCACAAGCGCGAATTTTTATGTTGCGGATTTGTTTACACCGATCTTCTAGTTAGGCCTAGGGACGTTCGAAATGGGAAGCGATCACAAAAACTAGGCTAAGTTATCCGTAATACTCGGTCGTCGGAGCTACCTGAAGGCAAGCGAAGCCATTTTGCACAGTCGTTAGCTACTAAAGAAGTGGATCCGTCCCCACCAAGGCTAAATTCAGTTCGAAGCGGGCGTCCAAAACCGCCGCCATGTTTTACGTACACTACGTAGACCACGAAAACACGGTAACGCTAAATCTGAAAAATAGCGTGCGTGCGGTACACGCTACGGGTCTTTTAGCGCATAGCGCATGCGCACTTCGATCCCGCTATTCCGCTAAGCCCGCTATCCCGCTAAGCCCGCTATACTAAAACTGTCTATTTATATACACCAGTGACCGTTCGCGAGCTGCCTCGTTTCGTACGTGCGGTTCACTCCTCAAGCACAAAATTGTTATCATCGCAACGGCGTCATCAATACGTTGGAAATAATGGGCAATATGGCGTGCAAGCTTCCCGTACGTAAGTGTTTTCGGTTCATTTTATTGGCGAGTCATCCTACGTCACAGCGCGAGGGAAACATGGTCAGGTGACCGCGCGAAAATCGAGTTGAGGGTAGGCGTCCATTTCATTGTATTTTGAATTTTCTAGGCTGAATAACTTTGAACTGCGTGCCCCTATCGCTGCCGTCATTGCTGCACTAATCTCTTAAGCCTTATTCTACGCAACCCGCTTTAAAACATGTAAAACAATGAAGTCTTGAAAAGTGTTGGAGGGCCCCTTTAATTACGTTCGGTGTTGTAACAATTTTTTGCCGAAAGATTCGGTGGCAGATGTTTAAAGGGCTCCTCACCACACCGCGTTCAAGGACGAGGGAGTGGTTTTCGCCTCGCCTTCGCTACCCTTCCTACAGGCGATATCTCCTCCTCAACACTTATTTCTTAAAAGCACATGTACGATGTCAGCATTAAGCGTTGAGCCTATCAGGATTTCGCGCTTGTCCGGCTACACGCTGTTGTCGCCGCTCGCGCAGTCGCAAACACACAAAATGAAGTGAAATCAGTTGATCGCGCATAATAGTAAGGAAGAACGGGCGGGCGGCTGCAATGCAAATCAGTACAGGTGAGAATTCGCATATGTTATTTCGCGTATATGGACCAATCGAGAGTATGTACACTATAAACGTCGCGGGAAATCACTGTTTCCGCGTCACGAAGTGCTCCAGAAAGGCGAGAAACGCCAGGACAGAATAACGCGCTCATTTCCTTTGTATTTTCAGAGGCTGGTGGGGGGGCCATTTAGGGCGATAGACATACCAGTGTCACACGGGCACTTTTGAAAGGCCATCCAGTCGATGGCCATCAAAACGCCCCAACTCTATCTACTCGATGGAGTTGTCGCGATGCTACGCGGTAGTGCTGAGCGATTGTTGATAGGTCCGGGCGTTTATCGCAAAAATAGTGTGACGCTGCGAATCATTATTTTTCGCATTAATGTCAACGAAACTTAAATCAGATAAATCCACTTAAAATCTCAAATATGTCTGTTGTTCGTGGTCAAACATTTGAACAAGTTGTTTATTCGTAGTTAATAAATGCCCATTTACTTTTTAAGTTGTTGGGCAGCGAAACTGTGGCGAGTCAGAGACGGCCATACGGCACGACGATGACAAACACGTTGCTGTTGTCGATAGTATGAGCAGTTCGCCCATTTAATGCCGCAAAAATACTTTAATTAAATAATTCCCTCCGCTCACATATACATCTTTTAACACACACTACTGAATTTTTTTTTTAAATCGCGAGTATACGACCGCACTGTGAACGAGAGGGCCCGCTCGCGCTGTTTCCACTCTAGTTTCTCAACGACAATCGAAGTTTCGATTGTGCTGTGGGTTGCTCCGTTGACCCGGTAGACTGTTGACTCGATGGCATTTGAAACCTCCCGTGTAGCAGATCGTGCTTGAACCGTTGAGTCAATAGACTATCGGTTGGAAGGCTTTCCAAACACCCGTGTGACGCGTGTATTAGACGCCTCATCCAACGCGAAAAGTGATCGCTGGTGGCGTCGGCGTCGACTCGAAATGATGCGAAAAATCGTCACATGATGACGTCATCATAGATCACTAAAATATGTGGCATCATTATGACGTTGTGGTGACTACACTACGGACGTATTATGATTGGAAGGATAGGTGATTGCATGGATATATAGATGGATGATTGCATGGATGGATGGATGGACGGATGGAATGACGGACGGATGGATGGATGTACGAACTGAGGGAGGGACGAACAGAAATTCACGAGGGTCCACTTTCCAAAGATTTTATCGTCGATGCTATAAAGATCGTAATTCTAAGACTTTAGACCATGCAGTCTGATTGAACAAGTCGGTCATCATAAAAATCATAACCGACCTAAAGTCAAGTCTTTACGTTCCCTGATTCGATGCCACCAATGCTCTGGTTGCTTGTCTTATCACTCCTTGTAAATTGATTAACTTTTGTTTAACTGTATCCCAAAGTATCGTTGCCTCGACTATGCCTACTATATGGCCGCACTGGGCTCTGGACGGATACTGTGGCTCAAAGCAGTACCTGTCGGGCTTCACTGACGATATGTCTGCGGACTTAGCACCGAGGGTATCCCGATGCCAGCAAATGAAAGGGGGTCATTGAATGTCAAAATAATGTCATTGTGATGAATTAAAACTGCCAAGTTGAAGTTAGAAACAACATATGGTTATTTTTTAAGTGGAGTCACGTACGAGCTACAACTCAGTGAGGACAGTGGGACTTCATGGGCCATTTCAGGCCAGACTGTTGACTTGCTGAAAGCGTATTCTCTTTACATTCTTCATCAATCCAGCGCCGCAAATGGCAAGTCACTTGCGCCTTCCTCTACCCCGAATTCAATCAATCAATTAATCAGTTAATCGACCAGTCAATGGAACTTTATTTTCATCAACAAAATTGTGTATACAAGGATTACTTGAACCGATAGCCTAAAGTGGCCAGTGGCTGGTCCAATACAATATGCAACAAAGTATGCACAGATCAGCTAAGAGGAAAGAAAACATAAACATATAAATATATGCATATACGCGTATACATTTATTGATGGGTACTTATTAAAAAGTATTGTTCGCAATGGTATTTTCTCTTCCAGCATTCTTTATGTGATCCTTTTGTGAGCGGGATTCGATGTCATCAGACCGCACTCGTTGTTTCCACCTGTTTTATGAAACCACTTGCATTTCTGTGGCAATGTATTGTTCAATGGCACCTTGTTCTTTCATTTGGTCTGTGAGACAACACAAGCAAATATCGTTACTGAAAAAAGAAGAAAATTTTGTTCGCCTTGTTGAAATTCGCTCATAAAGACGATTGTCCAAGCATACTATAACTTCATCGCCGGTAAAGGAAAACCGTTCAATGTAGTGTGCAGCTTCGAAGCGATACGGATCATAATAATATCTGGGGTTCAACGCGCCAAAACTACAAAACGATTATAAGGCACGTCGTAGTGGAGTGCTCCGGAAATTATGACCATCTGGCGCTCTTTAACGTGCACTGACATCGTACAGTAAACTGGGCCTCTAGCATTTTGCCTCCGTCGAAATGCGACCGCCGCGGCCGGGAATCGAACCCACGAACTTCGGGTCAGCAGTCGAGCACCGTAACCGCTACACCACCCCGCCGGACAGCGATACAGATACCGACAGCTCATTTACATCAATCAATCAATCAATCAATCAATCAATCAATCAATCAATCAATCAATCAATCAATCAATCAATCAATCAATCAATCAATCAATCAATCAATCAATCAATCAATCAATCAATCAATCAATCAATCAGTTTATTATCATTATATAAAAGGATGTTGCAGGGAGTAAAATATACACACATATGCAAGGAGGAAAGGTGTTTCGAAGCACTACAGAATTGCACGCAGAACTCTAGTTCGTGCGTGAGGCTGGCTGAAAATGGGAAGCTCACGCCACGTGACCCCTCCCATTCCTATCGAACCCTCACGCCCAGCGCCCTCTCCTCGGCATTAGTGGAGCGCGTGATTTACGGCCTGTGGCTGATTCATGCCTTCACAGCGGCAACAGTTAGTTGGGGGGGCACCGCCACGGGGTTCCCTGCTACCTCCATGTCCTGGTATATAAGCCCGCCGAATTCGTCGCGCTGTGGTGACGCAGTTAAGCTGTGCAATCTGCAGTAAACAAGACAAAAAAAAAAAGCTATGGACTCTTTATTATTATTATTTTTTTTGTCTAGTTGTGTGAGCGTGTGTGTTCGGGTATGCGAAAAGAGCAAGGCTCTGTGCGGGACTAAGAAACGAAAAGTACGTATGGGGAGAAAAAATGGCTTGGGTCGTTTTCCTCGTGTGATTGCTTCCGTGGAGTTATCGGTGTCAAGAACTGACGTCATCTCATATAATGGATGTCAACAGTTCTTGGGCGCTGTTATATACTCGAAACGGCTTGTTCTTTTTTTTTTTTATCTTTTTTGAAGTGATGAATACATGTTGTTAGCAGATGTGTTTCAGTGGGACCAAATACGGTTTCAAAACCTTCTGTGCAAGACATTAAGCGGCTAATAAGACTACCTCAACAAAACACAAAAACCAAGAAAAAAAAGAACAGGGCAGTTATTTGTTGGGTCTAATACCTTTCTCTACTTAATAAAAGGATTGCTAAGGAGCTACGCATTCGGACAAAAAAAAATAAATAAATAAAAGCTATTGCGACAAAACTACAACGGCATCATAAAAATACTTTTAAAGAGTTTCCATTCTGTTCAGCATAAAAAACCGTTAATTCTATTAGATGGCTAACAAGCAGTCTCGAGTGAAAGTGTCGGAATGCAACTAAGAGCATCTTGTCGGTGCAGCTTGATGTGCTTTGAGTCAACAAAGAAAAATAAAGAAAGAAAAAAGATGGGGCAGCTACGAACTTGTCGTGCGAAGACTGAGGAAACAGCGGCGCTGGTGGCTTCCCTCCTCCTTACCCTCACATCACTCCTCTTCACCGTCACTTCCCTTTCGCACCCCTAGCTATAGAATACTATATATGGCTATGAATGAAGGAAAGAAGTGTAAGATTAAGGGCTCGTTTGCTTTGTTAAACACAATATTAATGAGAACTAACAGACAATAGAGAGAGATGGGATGCGGAAAGGCAGTACTAACAGACAATGATGCCAAGGAAATAACAACCCCTATACTAACTAACAGACAATGATGCCAAGGAAATAACAACCCCTATACTAACTAACAGACAATGATGCCAAGGAAAGTATAGGGGATGTTATTAGAGTTAATTCTAATGTAAATGTGAAGAAAGAAAAGTGGACGAAAAGACAACTTGCCACCGGCAGGGGACCGAACCTGCGACCTCCGAATAACGCGTCCGATGCTCTACCACTGAGCTACGGTGGCGGTCATCCCTCCGTCCACTTTCTAGGGTATATGTGTGCATTTAAATGGAGAGCGTCAGTCAGCGCCGCCTAGGCGGCGCTGACTGACGCTCTCACGTTTAAATGCACACATATGCGGCGCTGACTGACGCTCTCCATTTAAATGCACACATATACCCTAGAAAGTGGACGGAGGGATGACCGCCACCGTAGCTCAGTGGTAGAGCATCGGACGCGTTATTCGGAGGTCGCAGGTTCGGTCCCCTGCCGGCGGCAAGTTACCTTTTCATCCACTCTCCTTTCTTCACATTTACATTACAATTAAATCTAATAACATCCCCTATACTTTCCTTGGCATCATTGTCTGTTAGTTCTCATTATATATGGCTATGCCATGCTCAACTCTCTCCCTCCTCTGTCCCCTCATCGTCATCCTCCCTTCCATTTTCCACCCCCTTGCTATACTGTATTACAGAAGCCTTTCCCCTCTCCGCTCTTCCTTTTCCTCCCCCCCCCCCCAGTCAATTCCAATTCCCACCCCCTTGTTATACTGTACTAATGCAGCGCGTATGTCCTAGTGGCGACGATAATGAAGCAGCACGACTGTTCTTGCCCCAGCGCAGGGACGAAGAAGACGATGCAGTCTTCTAAGCGATTGATAAAACCCATTTGTTTGTGGTTCTTCGTGTGCTCGTCGATCCCACGTCGTTACACTATACATGGCTCTGCTATGCCTTACCGTCTCCCCCTGCTCCACCTGTCCCTTCTCCACACCCTCACATCCATTGCGCCCACTGCAATGCTGTACTATACATAGCTGTGTTATGCTTCCACTTCGCTTTGCACAACTGCGCCGAGTCTTGAGCGGTTACCGGCCCCGGCTGAAAATAAAGCTTAAACAGCTCCGCTGTTAAATATTAAATATGTTAAAGTTAAATGTTAAATGTTAAATATGTTAAAGACGATTCGAAAGCAAAATCCAACTCCTTCTTTTTCTTCTCAGTCGACTGCATTGATCTTTCTCCCAGCACCCCTAAAGTTTTCAGCACCTAAAATAGTTTTGAACTGCCTCTGGAATCGGGGGCATTGCAAGCTTTCTGCACCGCACATCGTCTCACTCTGCCTCTGTGATCGGTGCACCTTTCCCCGGTGCACCTTTTATGCAAGTTAATCGACGGTTGGTTCACGCACGCGCTACCATTATTATCGATATGTCATGCTTCAATCATCAGACGCGTTTCTTTATTCCCATGCCGGTGCAAAACGGCACATTCATCGAATATTGGCGTGCACTTACATTCTCGACAATGTCAAGAAAGATTAGAACGTGTGGCTCCGGGTTAGCGATCTCTTATGTTCCAATAATATCTGGTTAATGCAGCGTTCCGTCTGTCCAACGTAGCACCTTAACCCACAGCGGTGATATAGGAGTTATGATGCTTGACAGGTGACCCAAACGTCGCGGCCGCGGCGGCCACATTTCGATGGAGGCGAAATGCTAGAGCCCTGTGTGCTTAGATTTAGGTGCCCGTTAAAGAATCCGAGGTGGTCGACACTTCCGGAGTCCTCCACTACGGCGTCGCTAATAATCATATCGTGGTTTTAGGACGTAAAACAAAACACCAAGGAGGTTATTTTAAACCTCCTTGTAAAACACCAACGGTTATTATTATAGTCTTGTAGCACCGACCAGGAAACGAAAGTAAAGACTTCAAAAAACGTAGTTTCTTTACGCCGCATAAACATGTCTCATTCACCATGTTTAAGTAAACATGTCGAATGAAACATGTCTCATTTGCTCAACTGCATTTCCGTGCTCTCTGTTAGCTTCGACAAACGTCTAAGGTCTTTCTTCCTTACGGAGGTCCACCAGAATTCCCGGACGCCTTAGCCTCAATCAAACTGCTGGGGTAGCTAAAGCGGTTGCTTGGGCGTGTTGGTACGACATATTGGAGGGACACAGCGCGAAAGACGAAAGACCAGGCAGAGACGAAAGACCAGACAGCGCTGTTGTATGTGTCTTTCTCTGCCTGGTCTTTGGTCTTTCGCGCTGTATCCCTCCAATATGCGGGGAGTATAAAAGCCACAGGTATAAAAATACACAAGCCGAAGATCCCGTAATTAAGTGGCTGTGACGTCAGCGGGTGACGTCAAAGTTGCTCGGCTGGGCTATTACGGGCGGGGGGGGGGGGGGGGGGGATGAGTGCATTTACATCAAACAAAAAAGAAGACGACGACGCGAGAAAGAGCACTGCCACAATTCTCCACGGATTGTGGCGCGTGCTTTGGGGCGTTCTAATCCAATTGACACTCGGATCACGTGTCCCTTGGCATAATAGAGCAGCTGGAGTCACGTGCTACCTTTATGCGCTTGCGATTCTCAAGTTTCTCCCCGTGATGTAGGTTCGTGTTCTACATTGCAACGTAGAACTGGCGGCGCGTGCGATTGAGGTAAAAAAAAAGAGAGAGAGAATAAAGGAAACATACCGGGAGTGAAAGTGGCTCTAAGGCGAAGGTTTTAAAAAGAAAAAAAAAAAGGGGGGGGGGGGGGTTGAGAAAATCGAATTGAAGGCTGTACGGTGCGCACAAATCTCGATTAGTTCCGGCCATTTACGTCACATCCGTTCTCTCGTCTAATGCAATCGAAAAAGCCGAAGTAGAAGCAAAGCGGCAGTACTGCTCGTCCGTGTTCGTATTCCCAGTCACGTGGCTCGGACTAACATTGCGCGATCGTAGAAATTGCGGATACGTGCTCGAAAGCAAATACACCCCTTTTTTGGAACAATAAGTGAAGAAAGAAAAATGAAAAATTCTCTTTGTATGATAGCGGCGCAAGAACATGGCGAAGAAGGTCGTTTCTTTCGGTCTCGCCGCCGATTTGCAAAGAAAAAGAAACTTTGAAATGGTTCATTTTGCAATCTTGGGTTAAAATTTACTAAAACAGCCGTAATCTTGCACCGGGCGTCTCTCTTGCGCTGGGATTTAGACACTGAGACGCCGTTCGTGGAGATTACGGTATTTTGATTTCGTTCAGTTTTCTTTAATGACCGTTTAGAGAGATACATGATTAAAATAATCTTCGCACACTTTCTATTGTACATGTGCTGTCTCCTTCGATTTAGTATTATTCTAATCGAGGTAATGAGGCGCAGTGCGAAATAACTTTAGGGGCAAAAAAGGTGAATACAGAAAGAGCACCCCACCGGTTAGTGTTTTTCCTTTTGATCCCGTAACTTAATGTTACCCTGCAGCACATTATTTCCAAAAGTGCTGCAGTTTGGCAGTCTTAAGGGGACAGCAGAGTGAAACGTTAAACCAGTTAAGGCATATCAATTATTCTTTCATAACGTTATATTAGAAATTATGTTTGCCATCGTAAGATTATTATTACAAGATGAAATGAAGGTTCAAGTTTCAATACTGAAATTCGCGCCGAAACGTCCACACGTGAACGTCAGTGTGACGTTGCTAATTACAAAGCCTTTTCGCGCATTTTGGTCACATTGGTACAGTGAAACGTTTTGAAACTTGCCATTTTAACCCTTTGGTTTCTCAGAGCCCAATTTAAACATTTTTTTACGGATAAGCTGTTACGTTGGCCCTAACGGACACCGTCAAAATTTGTGACGTCACGGCGAACTGGTGCGAAAACTTGATGACTTCGCACCTTTTTTCTTCTTTTTTTCCCCTTTTTTTTTCTTTGTTTTTCTTTTTATAGCGCGCTTTCTCACTTAACAGGTGTGTTCTGGCACTGACAATGGCGCTTTCTCTATAGGGAAATTGGAATTTACTATCCAGAAAAAAAATCGTTTTTTTCGTTAGTGTTCGTTAGTTTCCGGCTGTTGGTACGAAGCCTTCTATCACCTTCTGCTAAGCCTTGATTCTATTGGTGGGAAATAAATAATAATAATAATAACAACAATAATAATAATAATAATAATAATAATAATAATATTTATTATTATTATTATTATTATTATTATTATTATTATTATTATTATTATTATTATTATTATAAGTGGTTAGGCTGTAGTAAGCTCGCCTTGAGTAGCAGGTGATCGTCGTATGTAACATTGGCGAGAATGTATCGCATACAGTAAGCGAGAATTGGACGGAGTGCACCGTAATGCAAAATAACGCCGTGTGGTAAAGCACCACCGACGACGAGGTTTCTTGAACTCTCTCAGCTAACAGTCACGAAGGGGACTAAGCTAATCCCGACACTTCCAGAGTTTTGTTTGTTTTTTTTGCGTGAGTTTGCCCTACGGCATTAATACATATTACACAAAACTGTGTAGCTGCGTTTCCTCCATAAAGTCCAGGAGGGACCTATGGTTCGGACCGTATATCCACCGCTGCAAGACACTTCCAGGGTTCAATACTATAAGGAATTATTCGTGAAGATCAATGCAACTGTGGAAAAAGTTGTCCATAAACAGTACTTGTTTCCGAACTAGTCGGTTCAGACTGTTGTTCGGGCCATAAATGTTGCGCCCGCTTACCAGAGGAGTGTAGGATTGGGCATGTTGGTATAGCATGATTACGAGTGCTTAACAGCGCGAAAGACACAAGGGGAGATGCGAGGACATAAATCGCTAACGTCTCGCTAACTTTGGTTGAAAGTTAGCGCTCTATGTCATCTCTTCTCTCACATCGTGTCTTTTGCGATGTTAAGTATTCGTAATGAGGGCCACTTAGCACAAGTCTGCAATTAAGGGAGGAGGAGACAAGGTGAACGCTAACGAGCGCGTTTGAGCAAAGTTTAAACGTAGCCTCGTTGCAAGCACCATCATTTGTCGATTTGCGTTTAGCGGCCATAACATTTAGAGATTGTAAGACAATTTTCGATCAGTATACCAACAGAAGGGACACCTGAGCTGTTCTTAGAGTTTTTAACACGAAAGTGTTTTATGCCGGGGTCCACCACGGCTCCTCTGACGTATTTCCGTCACGGATATGACGTTGTAAAATATAAACTAACATATTTTTATTATTTTTTTTTACGCAGAAGTGGCACGACTCAAGCGCCATGTCAAAGCGATGGACGTAGCGACCAAGGCTACGTCAAAAAAAAAAAGAATGTTGAAAAAAGGGCGCCAGGTACAGATTTCGATAAGGCATGTTCAGTTGCTGAAGAGCATTCCTTATCAGACACGTTGCAGCTATGCATAACAGTTTTAGGGAATCAAGCGGAACCGAGACAATAAAAGTCCTAGAGAACTTCACTGATAAGTAAAGTATACACACGACTCACCATTTGGTCGTTCGTCTTGGGCTTTCTGTTTATGTCTGGCACCTTCACCCCGGCTGAAAAAGAAAGGAAGAACGGGGTTGGTTTAGCATAACATATATACATCCCAATCTAAAGATGAGACTGTTAACAATTGTTTATCAACCATTGATAACCTGGACCAACCTTAAACATGCACCTGCCCCTTAAAAAATTTTACTCATTCGTTTGTTATTACGACACAGTTTCCTGAATACAGAACCTAGCGCGTTGCGCGACCTCCTTTCACAGTGAATTCAAGAGCTCACGGAAAATCTCATATAATTCCACATCACCATCTTTCCGATTATGCGTGTCGCCTCTCCGAGTAAAATAGAAACCCCTTCCCATTTTTTTTCAAGGTTACCCAACCTCGCCCCCCCCCCCCCCTTCTTTTTTTCTCCCACGAAAGTGTCTTACATATAAAGCAGAACGAAGACAACGTTTTCACACGTTTTTGCTCGGGCTAAAGCCGCTTACGAAGGTTAAGCGCTTTAAGAAAAAAAAAAAGAAGGTATGTGTGACTCCTCTCGGTGATTCCTGACTTGTGACGTATATAACTCTCTTTAAGAGGCACGTTGACTCTCTTGTGGGTCACATGACTCCCAGTCAGAAGAGAGTACAATGACCCCAAAATAGACTTGGCGTGCCTCTTTAATGAGAGTCATATACGTGGCAAGTCAGCACTCTTAAAAAAGAGTCAAAGGACTCTTAAAAAAGAGTCCAAAGACTCTCTTTTGCTTAGAGTGAAGGAACGAAAATGAAAACACAAAAATAACTTGTGTGGAAATATCAAATTTTGAAGGTCGAATCGAATACAAATAATCAAAAACCAAGTGCGAATCGAATCACACAATTTTCGAATAGTTTCGAATAAGAATAGTACAACTACTGACTTTTGCAAAAAAGAAATAGCGCAGCTTTCACTAAGTCGCGCAAGGCTGGGTTCAGAGTTGCCTGTACCGCTTACAATAAGCGGACTGGGACTTCTTTCTTTCGCCCAGTCATTTGTGGAATTTTCTAAACGCTTGTCATGTTTTCTGGGCTTATTTGCATTTTCGCAGGGAATATCGTTACGTTAGTGTTTACTCGTTCACTACTAGTGCACTGTCGTTCACTCATAGCGCGCTTTGTCGATTTTTTCATCCATCTACTCATTGATTAGAAAGCACAGTAATACAGCGCCGGCATCGATCCCTCGACGCAGCTTCTATATTCTCATGTGAACCGGTGTTGAATATTCCTCAATTCGTTGCTTATTACGATGCGCGCATGCAGCGCTGTATACAACTCACTTTTCTTAGTTCTAATTTGTTGACGATGTTTTTATTCTTCTATGTGGGGCTTTCCACACACTATAGCGAAAGACGGTCGCATCGTCAGCGGCTTTAAACTCCCGCAAAATTGATACAACTATATATGGCAGAAATACCAAAAAAAAAAAGCTACTGGCCATCGCCTTTCTACTTGAGCGTATTGCTTGATTTTTCCTTCCTTATCCCCTTCAAACCCCTCCCGCATCGTGATGCAGCGGTCGCGATGCTCCCGTTTGGCTTTTCCCTCTCTCCCAGTTTACCCCGAGGCTTAGAGTCAGGGAAGGAGGGCGCCCTCGGTCGTCCCCTTTTGGGGAAAGGAGGTACTGTGGGATACGGAAGCGGCGCAATCACCTTCCCTTTCTCCCTAGATGGCGCGACGGTCGGCTCCCTCGTATCCCCACCAAATCGTCGAACGTTCCGATGCAAGGCAGCCGCAGTAGCGGCGCCGCAAACGCGGGAGCGACCGCGCTGACGACGGTAGTTGCTCGGGGAGTCCAATTGGCATTCCGGGTAAACAGATTTTCACCCGCGCACGGGCGCGCACACACGGGCACCGGTTCGAGACGTTAACGGTGCCTGCGTCCCCACCAACGCAAGCGCTGAGTCACGCCACTAGGGGTTTTCGTACCCGCCTCACAATTTACTCTGTTCCTTTTCAAACTGTTTTGTTCTTTTTGTTTCATTTATTTAGTGTTCGACCCCGATTGATGTGCATGCTGGGATACAATGCAAGTGTGAAGGTAGCTCCCTGTTTTTGAGGCTTGTTCCTTGCCAAAAAGTGGCGTGGCTTGCCACGTTGTTGAGTGCTTGCGCGTGATGGAAACGAAAAGAAAAGTTTTATTTTCTCTCGGCGAGCAGCTGTCATTTGCCAATAACGCTGTCACCACGCCAGCACCCTCGCTGAGATGAAGAAAAAATGCGTGTCGACGGGCATTTGGGAAGACATACGTCAGGAATGTCGCGTCACACTCAAGCAATTCGTGTACGCAGGCAACTTCTGTTTTTTTATATATATATTTCTCTTCTACTGACCGGACTACAGCGAAAGGAAAACTTTCTACTGAACAGAAGGAAATCATTTCTTGTTTTTCTACATGTCAGCTTACCCAAGAAGGGGTAAGCTGACATGTAGCGCGTGTGCATTTCGAGGATGGTAGGATCAGCCCTGGCTAGTGCGCTAGTGCACTAGTGATAGCACTAGCCCTGGCTAGTGGTACGTGGAGTAACATTGGATGGCGCTTAAGTATATAACCTGACGTTAACCCGACGTGGACGCCTGTATCATAGCAATACATCTGTAATGTTTATAAAATGAGATAGCCAGCACTGCAACCACAATTGACGTTTCACCAACATTACGCCTGGATGCGGCCTTTTTCCAAAGTGGTTTCGAGACCTAGCGTAGTTCTGTGGTAAAATACCTTGATTGCCACGCAGAATGCTCGGGTTCGATTCCGCTGGACCCTGATGTTTATTCTTAAGCATTCGTCTTGGTTTCCGGCTAACTTCCCTGTCTTTCCGCATCACATTTCTCTTTCTCTCTCTTTGCATTCGTCGGGTCAACGAGTCGCCGTTGGTTTTTCTTAACGCCCTCGCATATAAATTACCAATGTCTGTTCTCGCCGTTCCTGGGCAGATATAAACTCTCAATAACCTGTGGCGCACACCCGCAAACCGTGACCCATGGTATACGGGTATGTGCCACACGTGTCTGGAGGAAAGGGTTTGACGACGTACGCGACGGGATTTTCACGTTATTCATGTCATGACAAGTCCGGACATATTCGTCAAACCTTCTTACCCTCCCATACTGATTTCAGTCTACCCTAAAGTTAAAGAGGCGATTACAAGAGCACCCCAGAAGTAGGAGGTTATATAGATAGATAGATAGATAGATAGATAGATAGATAGATAGATAGATAGATAGATAGATAGATAGATAGATAGATAGATAGATAGATAGATAGATAGATAGATAGATAGATAGATAGATAGATAGAAATGCTCCAAAGTGCCCGCAGCTCGCTAAGAAATGCTTCGCATTTAATAATAATATTATTATGTATATTTTTATGTCCCAAAATTACGATATAAATATGACGGATACTGTAGTACAGAGCTCCGGAAATTTCGACCATCTGGTGTACTTTAACGTGTATACATAAGTCTAAGTACGCCCCAGATCACTGCGAGTTCAAAGATGAGACAGTGGTTTCTTTCTCGCCTTCACTACCCTTCCTACAGGCGCTGTCTCCTTCTAGCCGTTTATTTCTTCGTTAAACACGTGGACATTATCAGCACTAAGCGTTGAGCCAATCAGGATTTCGCGCATTTCGCCTACACTCCGTCGAGCCCTCTTGCGCAGTCCTACATGCACAATACGAAGGAAAATCATGTTGATCGCGCACGATAATCATGCGAGACAAGGCAGAACGATCGCGCAGCCGCACGGCAAAACAGGGTCGGAGACAATTCGTATATGGAATAATCCTATATGGTATATCGTATATGGAAAAACTAGCAGTTGTTCCGTGTACGAATACAACCGATGAGCGAAGCTCGTTAGAAATGGGACGCACGCGGCGTTCGGCGCGCGCGGCGTTTCATTGTCCAAGCAACGGACCAACCACTGGGCGGACGACAGGGTGAAGCGATGGTTTCGAGCGTTCGTTGGTTTGAGTGGAGAGGGCAGAGTCGAAGAAAGAGGGAGAGGGAGACTAATCTGCCTCCGTTTCGCATGCGTTCGTATTATCGCGCTTTGCGCATCGTGCAGACGCCATCCGCGTTCCAGCGCTCAAAGCTTATTTGTCCTCCCGCGTGGAGACGCCACAGCTGGCACCGTGCCAGGGAGCTTCAACGGTGACGGCGACGGCGGGGTGCCGGCCTAAGGAGCTTCGCTCCTAATGATCGAGAGCTTATCTCCTCATTACGTGACGTGAACAGACTGCTGGCTTCACGAATCGAGCCGAAAAGACGGGAAACGCCAGGACAGAATAACACGCTCGTTCTTTGTACTTTTTCTGGATGTTGTTTTTCGGGCCATTTAATTATTTCGTTGTATTAAACTAAAATATTCAAGGCAAGTTGAACGGCTCTTGAAAATATTCGCCTGCCGTTACATGAACCGACAACGCTAATGAACTATTGATGAGAAGGTTGGTAGGAACACCAGAGACAAGACCTTGGCTCCAAAGATAACGTATGCTAGCAGCGCGTACGTTAACTCGGCTCCGAAAACGAAGTGCGTGTGCTTCAGACTCTACACTCAGTTTTTCGTATTACGTGGGGAAAAACTGGAATTTCCCGCAGCGCCATACTGAGTTAAGTAGGGAAACATGTCATCCGACTTGCTATGCTACTCGAACCCCCCCCCCCCTTTTTTTTTAGATGCGAGGCAGCTATTTGACTAGGCTGTGTAACGCTGTCCCTCCGTGCGTACATAGGAACGCGCGCCGCAACGCGCTCCCCCGCCGCAGGTGTTGGAGCGGTGCCAGTAGGTCACGCCGCAGCTGCGCGTTGACGTCACGCTCCCTGCAGTGCGCGCGACGTCACGCTCTCCCTCGCCTGCCGCGCGCTCGCCGGAGCGCCCGCAGCTGCCGCCGGACGCGCGCCTAACGTACGCGTTGTAACATATGTCTGTACGTGTCACCTCTCTCGCTTCACCCTCCCTATCCACCGCTCCCATGCGCAACGCTGCTGCTTCGCATCCCATCAGGGTTCCCTTTGGGAAGATGTACGTAATTTTTTTTCTCTTTTTTTTCTCTCTCTCTCTTAAGCTCCTCGAGAGGTAGCATGTTTCTTTTTCCATAGTTTCTTAGTACCGCACAGTGTTTTATAGATGTCCGTTTAAAATTGTGTCTAGCGTTTGTATAAGTTCTACTGACGCCATTTCGAACTTTTAGTGTATAAGTGCCTCCAGTGTTTGTGTACACTTGTTCAATAAACTTTCCTTTACTTCTGACATGCTCTTTTAGGATAGCTTGTATGTGATGTTCGAAGTGGTTTGCCTGTTTTACCAAACACACAGAAGATATATATAGAGCTATATCCGGGGATGCACAAGCGACTCACAGGATCCCTTAAGCCTCCACCTCAGTCATACCGAAGACGAAAGCCATCTGTTCTTTTAACACGAAAGTGTCAACCCGAAGACGAAAGTCCATCAAGACTTTAGTGACGTACTTCCGTCAACGGAATGACGTCGAAAAAATGCACACGATCAGATGCACAGAAAAATTTGAAGATTAAAGGGACACTAAAGCGAAACAAAGAGTTGGTTTAGATTAACAAACTGCACTCTGAGAACTCTAATGCCATATGTTTCACTATCATAAGTTCATTATTAGCGGAGAAAATCAAGGGTGAAGTTTTATTTTTAAATTTGGCGCCGATATCTGCGCGCGTGACGTCAGAAATTCCATAAGTATTTTTCGTATTTTCGCGACATTGGCTCGATCAAATTTTCTGAAACTTCGTATGGTAAGTCTATGGCACCCAACAGAAGACAATGCACCTCAGTTTTTATTGATTAGAAGCTACGCAGGACTCAGTAGACGCCTTCAAAATCTATGACGTCACAGTGTTCGGTGCGGGAATCTCAAGGTGGCGTCTCCACCCGCCTTTTTTTTAGCGTGTTTTCTCGCTTACCAAGCGTCGTGTCGCGGTAAGAGTGGTGTTTTGGGGATTGTGAAATTGTACTTAACTAACACGCGAAAAATTGTTTTGCCCTTTAGCGTCCCTTTAAGAAGTTCCGTGAATGGAATTCGAGCCCATAACCTCTCGTTCCACGACAACAGATGCCGGGCACGCCATCCACCGTGTCATGGTCAACTTTTTTTTTATCGCCAGTCCTCGACAGGTATGAGAACACCATTTTCATGAAAAAAATAAATAAATAGTCACCCACGCTTGCGCTACCAACGCGACTTTTATAACTCACACTTTCCTTTCACAGTGCTCTTGGTCGGCGGGGTGGTTTCGGCGTCTGGGAGCAGTAAAAGTGAATTAATGCAATCATGAACGCGGCCTCTACGATTAGCTCTTGGCAACGCTTAGTTGTTACGCGTCCGTCCCATTCGGCGCGTGTCTAATATAAGAAGTGCTGCTTTTGCCAACGCCTTAAAACACCGCGAGGTGGCGACTTTAGCCCAAGCCTCGGCGTCGCTCATAGCATTAATCCATATTAAAAATAGCTCTGCGACGCGCGCCTGCCTCGCCTGGCGGTAAACACCGCGTTCCCCGCTTACGCACGCCAGAAGAAAAATCGCGGCCAGGCTAGAGAGGAGACGCGACGCGCGTTGCGTTTCCCTCTAGTCCGGCCGGGGTGTTCAATACATCTTTAACATGCGGCACGATGGCGACCTTAGCCCAAGTTCTGCGTCCAATTAGCGATGCCCTCCTGGCTGTCACGCCGCTTTCCCTGATTACGCCCTCACCGTTTACTACAGCTACCACAAAGTTTTGTTTAATCATTGATCACGGACGTTAGTCGCCGGGACGGAGATGTACCACCAAGCGTCAACGAGGGTGCATCCGCGTTAAACGGTGCTATAGCAGCCAAGCACCAATAGACAATGTGCAAGCTCTCTTATAACAGTGTACAGTAAACATTACAACTACTTCTTTGAGGATACGTTTTACTTTCGTGTTATACCCATTCCTATGACGGAGAGATCACCCGTATTTTTCCCCACTAAGTCGATGCACTGAACCTCCCGCGCCGCCCTCTTAAAGCTTTCTGCAGATAACGTGGCTTTGCAACAATCTTAATCAGGTCCTGGTTAAATGCTGGCTATATCCAGGAAACCAGCCAAAATATGTCCAGGTTTCCTGGCTATATCCAGTACTTTAAGCGGTACCTGATTAAGAGTGAATGCCTCCAGGATCGAATAAATTCTAAGATATTTCTGCACCTCACCTTGTTTCTCGCCGCCTCCCGGATCGGCCCGCCTTTGACCAAGCAATGACGTCATGTGATGACGTAACCATGTAACGGTACGTTATGTGACGTCCCACAACCATGTAACGGTACGTTGTGTGACGTCACACAACCATGTAACGGTACGTTATGTGACGTCACAAAACCATGTAACGGTACGTTATGTGACGTCACAAAACCATGTAACGGTACGTTATATGACGTCACACAACCATGTAACGGTACGTTATGTGACGTCACACAACAATGTAACGGTACGTTATGTGACGTCACACAACCATGTAACGGTACGTTATGTGACGTCACAAAACCACGTAACGGTACGTTATGTGACGTCACACAACCATGTAACGGTACGTTATGTGACGTCACACAACCATGTAACGGTACGTTATGTGACGTCACAAAACCATCTAACGGTACGTTATGTGACGTCACACAACCACGTAACGGTACGTTATGTGACGTCACAAAACCATGCATCGGTACGTTATGTGACGTCACACAACCATGTAACGGTACGTTATGTGACGTCACACAACCATGTAACGGTACGTTATGTGACGTCACACAACCATGTAACGGTACGTTATGTGACGTCACACAACCATGTAACGGTACGTTATGTGACGTCCCACAACCATGTAACGGTACGTTATGTGACGTCACAAAACCATGTAACGGTACGTTATGTGACGTCACACAACCATGTAACGGAACGTTATGTGACGTCACACAACCATGTAACGGTACGTTATGTGACGTCACAAAACCATGCATCGGTACGTTATGTGACGTCACACAACCATGTAACGGTACGTTATGTGACGTGATATAGCGACGTCACCACGTGATGATGATGCATTGGATCACTCGTGTTGACGCCGCCGACGCGGGACGCCGGTCAACGTTCGCGTTTGATGAGGCATCTAAGGCTTTCGCCTGAATGAATATAAGCCCCGCCCACAAATCTGCGGCTGACCTGTCCGCCACACTGTAAACAGAGTCGTACTGGCGGGTTTTCGTTAAAAGCGCAAGCACTTCCTCTCTGCTAAAGTCTGCCTGTCCGCCGCGGTTGGTGCAGAGGTTACGGTGCCCAGTTGCTGACCGCACGGTCGCGGGTTCGATCCCGGCCGCGGTGGTCATATTTCGATGGAGGCGAAATGCTAGGTCGCCGTGCACTGTGCAATGTCCGCGCACGTTAAAGAACACCAGATGTTCGAAACCACCGGGATACCCTCGGCACGGCGTCTTTTATACTTATATGGTAGTTGTGGGACACTAAACCCCGGATGTTATCACTGCTGCTAAAATCTGCCCTATACATTTTGGAAAACAAACGTTCGTCGTTTCTAAATGGAGCGTAATTTTGGCGTCGTACTGTTTTCACAATATTTGAGAAATTTTATGGGGACGTTCGAAATTCCTGTCTTTGTGCTGACAACTGACAGAAAAAACGAGCATTGGCACATTATTCTTGACATTTAATAGGCCTTACCAACTGCATCGATGACGTCGGCGAGCAGCACTCCATCGGTAATGTCGCTCTGCAGGTCCTGGATGTAGCGCTTGTAGCGACTACGCTCCAAGTAGTGGTTCGCCCAGTCCGTGTATATCTGCGCAAAGTGGAGCAAATCAATCGTAGGTCAAACGGTTGCATGAGATAATTAAGATTGCATCGTTGGTAGTAAACAGCGCTAAAGAGCTGCTAAGGCCACGATTGCACTTTGGAAAAATAAAAATAAAGAAATAAAGTCCGTTCCCCGCTTGTGAAATTCGAGTGAAGAGCGCGGAGCTCGCAAGTAAGCGCCACTTCCTGGCGAACACTGATTGAGTTTTTGCTTCATCTTCCTTCATCACCATTTTCTAATTTCTTTCTTTATCTCTTTCTATATTGCCCTCTTTCCCCATTTCTATCCTCCTAACACTCACATCGCTCCTCCTCACCCTCACTTCCCTTTCCCACCGTTTGCTATGCTATACTGTGCAAGGTTATGTTATGGTTAACCCTGCCACCTCCTCCTCTTCATCATTCTTTCCTTCCTTTTCACCCTCACAAATCTCCTCCTCACCCTTCACTTCCCTTTCCCACCCCTTTGTTATACTATACTATAATCATGGCTATGCTGTACTAGGAGCTGCTTCGCACACAGCCGCTTTCTGTGGCGCATTCAGCCGAGTCTTCCGTCTACGACAACGGCCTTACTGCGAGCTTAAAAAGCTCCGCTGTTAAAAGATTAGGAAAACTACGACAATAGCAGCGGCCATGAAGAGGCCAAAAACGTTAAAAGCGAAATATCTGCCTGCCTCAGTGTGAAGCTGGAGTATTGTCACGCGCGTTTCTTATTTCACTTTTACTGTATTCGGTTTACGCCCACAAAGACTGTGAGCAAACCGCGCCTGCAGTGTTCGAGAAGGTTCACGATTGTAGTAGATCATTTTGTTAAGATTGCGCGCAAGACACGAACACTCAAGATTATTCCAGAGCTTGCGCTACGACCAGAGATAAGGCTAGAATGTTCGACGCGTGATCTATAAAAGCCGGCGCGTTCCAAAGATGGTCAGTTGATCGACGGCCGACGCTCCGTTCGCCGCTATCAGTGCCAGTGTGTATTGCTGTAATCTGACTTTCCGTTTACCGGCCAGAAGTTTGGCCAAATAAACAGTTTCATCTTAGACATACCGACTCCTGCTTTGGTCAAGGTCACGACCACGTGACAGTATCACGGTTTCCATCATAACGTAGAAAAGAATTCATCTGGATCTCTGAACAAATTTGTTTTGGGCAACGTTCTTGTATCCGCGTCAACAGTGGCACCTCAAGTCCCGAGCGTTGCCACTATTCGTTACAAAAACTCAGAAATTAAAACCAACTTCAAAGCAATCGGGATAATTTGTTAGATGCCGCGCAGGCTACCTCAAATTCATAGATATGATCACTTAAGTTCGAAAAAAAAGAAAAAAAGACTTTACGCACCACCTTTGTTCAGTACTTGTTTACTTATATACTTTTAGATGCAGCAAAAAGCATGACAAAGCCTGCATATTCGCCGATGCGGAATTAATCGATCAGCGAATGAACACACCAGTGAAGTTTGTGAGATCGCGAGGAGCAAAATACACCGTAGAAGGTTTAAATACCAAAATACAGGGTAAAATGTAAAGAATTAAGAAAAACAGATGCGAAAAGAGCAAAGTGAGTGGACGAGTCGTTACGCATTCAGTTCCTTCTTGATTTTTTTTCTTTTCTTCTTAACAAGGTAGAGATTGTTTTTTTTTCTATTAGGTACACGTTCAAGAACTCTATTGCCTACCTCGTCGGAAGTTCGAAAATTTCTTCAACAGCAGAAAAAATGCCGAGCTCATTAGACGCCCATCCATTACACTACTTCCTGACTTGTTTTCCCGATGGGAAAGTTTGACAGCTGTTCCAGCGAACGAAAACGAGTCCCTAATGAACATACTAGGCTGTTACTACTCCAGGGATGAGTCTACTCGGAATGCATAAAAAAAACACGAGGATCAGACTACGCCACGTGAGACATCACTCGTGCCTGGTGCCTTATAAAAACAGTAATGTATACGAAAAAAAAAAAAAGAAGCAGAAAGACACACATTTCATGAAATCAACGTCAGGTTTAGGAAAAGTACTGGTGTTCAAATGCGGTATAATTGGAATGCTAATTGGAAATCAATCGGGCTGACTTCAGTCAGCGTTGCCGCCGCGGAAAGAAGAGCTGAAACGACGAGAGAAATTCAGTACGCATCTTGCAGGACTCTTTAGTCAGTTCAAGGTAATATCCAATGTCAGTGCAGTTTATATTGGCAGCCACTAACGCCTTAACTCAGAAATAATCGACGATTACATTGAAATTATAAGCCATAGCAATATAGCTTTTCTGAGTAAGCGTTTTATGGAACATGGTGTGATCACCGATTCCAAGATGTACTGATCGAAGGCTTGTCACATTCAAATAAATTTGATTCTCTGTATTTATGAGGAGATATAGTGACAGGGTTCCTGGAAAAACAGCTGAAAGGACAGCAGCTGGATGGGCCCCAGGAGACCGATGCATGGCAGCATGTGACAAATAAGTTGGTAACACTGGACATAATAACATTGTATATAAACTACAACGAAATAGTTAGAATAAATAATATCAAAATGTATTCTAAGTATAGCAGTAGTATGGAGATGTTCACTCAGAACATTCCATTCCAGTTTAGCCCTCTTTGGGCTGGTTGGTACGCGTTAAAAAATGGTTGGGAGGCTTCGCACTGCATAGGCGGTACAAGCTTATGAAACCAATAGGCAATGAGGCCGAAGAAAATATAGGGACATTATATGTAGTCTTTAACTGTAATGTCGTAATAGAGATATAAACGTAAAGAAATTAAAGTGAACGAAAGTACAACTTGCCGCGGGCGGGGAACGAACCTGCAATTAACGCTACCGATGCTTTCCCAACTGAGCTACAGTGGCGGTCGTCCTGCCGTCCACTTTATGGGGTATTTCTGCGAATCTAAACCTTAGCGTATTAGCCAGCGCAGCTCGTAGCAATGACGGCGAATGTTGAACACTTCTTTTGCCAGCTGGCGTCACGTGATGGTTTTACGAGCTGGCAGCTGACCAATAAACCACGTTATCAGAAGGTTGTAGGTTCGGTCCCTATCGGCGGCGAGTACCCTTTTCGTCCTCTCGAATTTCTTTGCATTTGTATAATAATTAATACATTGCGGTTAAAGAATACAAACAATGCCTTCCTTGGCTTTGCTGTCTGTTGGTGTAATTACGTTGTGTCTAACAAAGAAAACGAGTCCCTGATCAATTAGTTTTTTATTTTTTTTTTTGTTCATGGGCAGTAAAAAAAAACACTTATGGAAGATGGAAACACGCAGCATAAAGGGGTGGGCGCAAAAATTGCGCCCGCCCGTATATAGACCTTTTTCATAATTCCCAAGTGCGCTTCCCTGTGCTGCGTAGTCGCCCTACTAATGGCGGCACTGTCGCCCTTCAAGTGGAGAGGAGGTGTAGTGAAACGTGCCATGGCTTTTCTATCATGCGTGTTTATTTCAAGGGAGCCCGGTGAACGTTTTTCGCGCCGCAGGGCAAGCAAACTGCGCTTGAACACGTTGTTTGCAGTATTTGACCACCCGCCATTAGTAGGGCAAACTGCATTGCAGGAAAGCTAGCTTTACAATCATGAAAAGGGTCTATACAGCCGCAGACATACAAAGAAACGCACGAACATACCTAAAGGGTGGGCGAACCCCTTCGCCTCCCCCTTCTCCGAAAAAATCTTTCTGGCTAGGCCGCCGCACGGAACACCAAAGCGGAGTCACTAAAACTATGAATACCCATGCGCCAACGAACAAGCTACGGTCCCTAGGATCCCTATACAGCGGTTAAACGATAACTCTTCCTTCGTAAAACAGAAAACGCGAAGAGGAGGGCTGAATGATGAACGATGCTCGGTTATTATTCGCTTAAGTCGAGCGAACATAACCCGCTCTTCCAGCGCTAGTCTTTCTGAACCTTTCTCAAGAAAACAGAAAAAAAACAAAACGCGCAGTAATGTTGACGGTAAAATAAAATTTATAAGAGAAACGCTGTCCGCTCCTGTGTGCAGACGTGCACGAAGCTCAGCGTACATAGGGAATGCTGGCGGGCATAGAAAGCCTCCCCCGCGCCATAAGCCGGTGAGGACCTCGAAATCCTCGAAACGTAGGGGGGGGCCGTTACAGAAGCAGCACAAAAAAAAATGATGAAAATACAAAATGGGGTCTTTAAACGATAGAGTATGTGTACTACTTGCCAAGTATGAGTTTCCTTGCCTTCGGGAAAGTACGTGAGCCGGAGTTGTTTGCCTTCTAAACTGGGACGTAGCGCTCAGCGGACTGACAGAGAAAAAATTGGCGCGAAGGGTGAGTTGAAAAATGAAGAAGAATCTGTATATACACGGTGTGAAGAAACATTAAAAAGACCGGCTGATGGAGTGTAGCTATACGTAGATGCCGCACAGGCTACGGAGTTCGTAAAAGTTCGAAACATCCGTTGATTAATTCGAGTTTCTCACGGTCGAAAGGGCAAGTTTTTGACTTAGGAATGCTACAGGGCTGCGTGGGAGGTGCGCCACAGTGCCGCGCCTCTCGCGCAGCTCCTGCCCAGGTTTGCCAACCGTAGGGTAATTACCCTACTTGTAAGGTATTTTCGTAATTTTTCGGCCAGCGTTGGGTAGTAGGGCGGTGACGTAGGGTAATTTCTACATTAAAACGTAGGGTAATAAAATGGTTTTGTAGGGTAAAGTAGGGAGGGTAATTTTGGACCTTGGCGTAGGGTATTTTCCAAAAATGTGTTGGCAACACTGCTCCTGCCCAGAGCTTGAGGCGCGAACCAGTGAGAACGAGCTCACGATTCTGGCCAGTCTGGACGCTGCGGCCACCGCCGCTCCGCTTCGGCAGTTCACCTTGTAATAAAGTGGCAAGAACGGCACGGCCACGTCGGCCGCCGTCAGGACATCTCTCTCGCTCGCTACAGGGGGTGACCCGGAGAGCACGCCTTTCGTCGAGCGGCAGCTGCCATGCTTCCGAGAGCGTACCCGCCAGTGAAGCCGTTCAACTTCGTCTACAGCCGAGCGTGGTTCACCCAGCTCGACGCCATCCTGGAGCTGAATGGCGTCACCGTACAGCCGGTGATGAAAGCCATCTCGCTGAATGCCCTCCCGACTGAACTTCGTCCTCTCGCTGCCGCGTCGACCTACAGCCCGCAGCCATACGATGATCTCTGCGCTGCGGCGCTGGGTTGCTACGGTGAAAGTACCGCCTGCCTCGGTGCAGCCGCCGCAAGTACCCGTCTTCCCCTTCGTCTCAGCGAGCGGTACCCGCTGGCCCGCCGCCCCTTCCCTCGATCACGACTCCTTCTACCTCGGATCCTGCCACAGGAACACCTATTCCTGTGCCCGACCACCGCGACGAGCTAAAAGACGCCCCTACTTCGACCGGCCTGTCCACTTAGAGGTGCGTTTCTTCGAGGCCCTCAGCCGAAGTTCGATCACGCGTGCCCGCCATCCTCGCGTCTTCCCCGACTTCGACGGCTCGCGATACGTCCGAAACATCAAACTCCACGACGGCTAGCTTGCCACACGCCCCGGAGTGTGACACGGAGATCGCCTCACCCGCTCTTTGAGCTTCCATTACGGAGGCTTCGCCGTCGACGCCCATCGACCAACACCACCTTTCAACAACCTCGACAGTATGTGCGTCTTGTCTGCGGCGACCAGCATCACCCTCGAAGTCCACCACAGCTGAAGTTCGAGCACAGAACCAACAACGGCCGAACTTGCGAGACGCTGCGACTATGACAGAAGCACCTGGGGACTACGTGCCTGGTTCGTTTATGGCAGAGCAGCTCACACACGTCACGCCTGCCAGGAAGGTAGACCGCCAACATGGCGCCCTGCGCACCAGCCTTCGTGCGCCGCCAACGCAAGGCGCTTCAACGGGCACAAGCGCACTGTCGGATCCTCCGGCAGTGTCTACGCCTGCTATGTTCCACCACATCCATCCTCCCAAATTCTTGACGCGGGACGCGAACCAGTAGGAATGCGATTTGAATGCAGACACGCTGGACGCAATCGCGTCGATGACCGATCAAACCGCAGGTCCGCCCCGTACGAAACTACGACGACGAAGACACCGCTCTCTGCTTCAAACAGAGCGGCAGTTTTTCACCCGCACCACCAGAAAACGTCCCCAGAAAAGACACAAGAAAGGCTTTTCAGCATGCACTGAAAATTTTGGACACCATGATGACAAATGTCGATTGCAGTTATCAAAACTCACACGGGACCCTTATGCACTTGTCCAAGACGACCCGAAGGCGAAAGCTATGTTCTTCTTTTCCTTCGCAGCTAGCTGTTGACGTCATAGTGACGTCATCACGGGATGACTTTTTTTCATCATTCGTGCTGACGCCGGCAACGCCGACGGTCTTCGCGTTTGATAAGATATCTAAAGCTTTCGCCTTAATAACACGTCCAAGGGAAGAGTTCATGCCTTGCATTTAAAAAAATGCGGACAGTTAGCGCTAAGTCGCGCAAAGCTTGGCACAGTGACGCACGGGCCCGACGCCGCTCGTACTCCCCGTCGACCGACACGTCTAGCCTCGATATGCGCGGCTTCCTCCTCGGGAGTACGCGCTTCCTTAGGACGTCCTAAGGAAGTGCGTACTCTCACTATTGCTCTCTTTCTCATTCTTTCTGTGCCGCGCTTTACTCTCTCTCCCCTCTTCCTTTCTCTCCTTCCTCACGTTCACTTCCCTTTCTCACCCCATGCTACACTATATTGCCACGCGCGTTTTGTATTATACTTGTGCTGTATTCGGTTTACGCCCACAAAGACTGTAAGCAATGCTCAGCGCAAACCGCGCCTCATTTTTCTAGAAGCTTCGCGTTTATTGTGGATCGTTGTGTTGAGATTGCGCGCAAGACGCGAACACGCGAGCTTATTCCAGAGCTTTCGCGACAACCAGTGATAAGACTGGAATATTCGATGACACGCGTATAAATGCCGACGCGCTTCACCGCTTGTCAGTTGATCGAGGGCCGACGCTCTGTTCGCCGCTATCAGTGCATACCGTGTGTATTGCTGTATTCTTACTTTCCGTTTCTCGGCCACAAGTTCGGCCCAAATAAACAGCTTCATCTTGGACACGTCGCCTACTGCCTTCGTCGACGTCACGACCACGTGACATCTGGTGGAGGTGCGGCTCCTTTCATGTACCGAACGCCCCCGTCAAGCCGTGAACCCAGCCCAAGTCGCCAAGAAGAAACCGACACCATCCAGGAGAGTCGAGCTAGCCGGAGACTACAAGGACTGGCACCACAATACGGACTCCTACCGGACAAGCAAAAAGGCACGGCGACGAAGACGACAGGCACGATGACGGCCGCTGCGTCCCCTGCAACGATCGTGATCCAGCCACCGAGAGAGCCACCGACTTTCCATGGATCGCCAAGCGAGGACCCCGAGACCTGGCTGGAGACGTATGAACGAGTTGCGGCTTTCAACAACTGGGACTCCGAGGAAAAACTGCGCCGCGCGTACTTCTACCTAGAAGACGCCGCGAGGACGTGGTTCGAGAACCGAGAATCCACGTTACAAACCTGGGATCTCTTTCGGACGACGTTCCTAAGCACGTTTACCAGCGTGGTCCGCAAGGAACGGGCCGCAGCTATGTTGGAGACCCGTGTGCAGCTGCCCAATGAAAGCATCTCTATCTACACGGAGGAGATGAATCGCCTGTTTCGACACGCCGACCCAAGTATGCCCGAAGAGAAGAAAGTCAGGTTCCTAATGCGGGGTGTGAAACAAGAACTCTTCGCTGGCTTGATAAGAAACCCGCCGAAGACGGTCGCCGAATTCGCCTCCGAAGCCTCGACAATTGAGAAGACGCTCGAGATGCGGACACGGCAATACAACCGCAGCTTCTCCGCTACAAGCTATGCCGACATCCAATCGCTGGGAACCGCCGACTTGCGTGAGACGATCCGAGCGATCGTGCAAGAGGAGCTGCGGAAAATTCTACCTTCAGCGCAGCCTCAGGTGGATTCCATCGCTGACGTCGTACGCCAGGAGATCCAGCAATCACTGGGCGTTCCGAAGCCTCCAGAGCCGTAGCTGCAAGCCATGAGCTACGCTGCTGCAGCCAGACGCAGTGCACCCCCTCCACGCCCCCGTCAGGACGGCGCACAGCAGCACTACCGTCGCGAGACGCCGCCGCCGCCACCACCGCCGCCATCTCACCCGCCTGTCAGCCAGCGCTACACGCGCAGGAAGACCGACATCTGGCGCGCCCCCGAGCACCGCCCACTATGCTACCACTGCGGAGAAGCCGGCCACACTTACCGCCGATGCCAGTACCGCCAGATGGGACTGCGTGGTTTCGCCATCGACGCGCCGCGTCCACAGCGGGGGTGAAAGACCCCGTGACATCGCTGACTACCTTGCAGGAGCGCAGTGGACACCCCGACGACCTTCCCGATCGCCTTCCCCAGGCCGCTACATCTCACCGCATCGCAGTCAGTATGCCGGCCCTGCTCGGGGCCGATCTTCGAGCCCTTACCCGGAAAACTAAGGGCAGCAACCGATGGAGGTGCGGTTGCTGAACGACGAAATGCCGAACATCCTCCGCCGACGACGACGACGGCTCAGCGAAGTTTTAAGAACGCGCAGCAAGCCGAACGGAGCCTGGATGACGAAACTTCACAACCGGAAGAACAGACGACGCAACGCCGAAGCAGTGGAACAAACCATCGTAGCCGCGACCCGACGCCTCGACCCAACCGCAACGCCAGGCGACGAACTAGCGACATCGACGTTCTCATCGACGGCCACAGCGTCACAGCTCTCGTCGACACCGGGGCCGACTATTCCGTCGTCAGTGGGCCGTTCGCCGCGAAGTTGAGGAAGTTAAGACTGCGTGGGAAGGAGCCGAAATTCGGACCGCTGGAGGCCATTTAATAACACCCGCTGGGGTCTGTACAGCAAGAGTCACTATCAATAATCGGACTTACCCTGCGAGCTTTGTAATCCTACAGCACTGCTCCAGGGACGTAATACTTGGGATGGACTTCCTAAGTAAACACGGCGCCGTCATCGACCTAAGGTCTGAGTCGATAACACTAACCTCAGAAAAAGCACTGCCTACCGAGACGACGCCAGGGAGCCATGCATTGAACGTGATAGAAGAGCACGTCAACGTTCCGCCTCTCTCCAGCGTCATCATTTCCGTCGGCACCGAACAACCCGCAGACTTCGAAGGCGTCATCGAGGGTCATCAGCACCTGCTTGTAAACCGTCAGATTTGCGTCGCACGAGGCATCGCCGAGTTGCGTGAAGGGAAAGCAACAGTGATGCTTACGAACTTCAGCAACGAATACAAGCACGTGAGCAAAGGCACGACGGTCGCCTACATCGAAGACATTGTGGAAACCAGCGACGCCCTCGCCCTCGCCGAGTTTACCGAACATGCTACGACGAACCAAGCTCATCAACTAACTTTCGACGTCAATCCGAGCCTTCCGACGCATAAACAAGATCAGCTCAAAGCCCTGCTCCTGCAATACAAGGATTGCTTTTCGTCGTCGTCCAGAGTTCGACAGACGCCAGTCGCACAACACCGCATCATAACAGAGGAAAGTTCCAGGCCACTACGTCAGAGCCCGTACAGAGTTTCAACGAGGGAACGCGAGGCAATAAAGAAACAAGTCGACGAAATGCTACGCGACGACATCATCCAGCCTTCAAAGAGTCCGTGGGCGTCACCCGTGGTGTTAGTGAAGAAAAAGGACGGAACCCTACGCTTCTGCGTCGATTATCGCCGCCTGAACAAAATGACGAAGAAGGACGTGTACCCTCTCCCACGGATAGACGACACCCTCGATCGGCTCCACAACGCGAGGTACTTTTCGTCGATGGACCTCAAGACCGGCTATTGGCAAATTGAAGTCGACGAGAGAGACCGAGAAAAGACCGCGTTTATAACACCAGACGGCCTCTTCGAGTTCAAGGTCATGCCCTTTGGTCTTTGCTCGGCGCCTGCGACTTTCCAACGGGTTATGGACACAGTACTGGCAGGATTGAAGTGGCAGACTTGCCTGGTGTACCTGGACGACGTCATTGTGTTTGCTTCAAACTTCGAGGAACACCTCCGGCGACTTGACGCAGTACTTCAAGCAATCAAGACCTCCGGCCTCATCTTGAAGCCTGAAAAGTGCCGCTTCGCATACGAGGAGCTCTTGTTCTTGGGTCACGTGATCAGCAAGTCCGGAGTACGCCCCGATCCTCAAAAGACAGCCGCCATCGCTACATTCCCGCCACCCGCCGACAAGAAGGCCGTCCGTCGATTTCTCGGCCTGTGCGCCTATTACAGGCGGTTTTTCAAAAATTTTGCCCGCATCGCCGAGCCACTCACTAACCTTACCAGAACCGACGTCGAGTTCAAGTGGGAATCACCGCAAGAGGAAGCATTTCAAGAACTAAAACGACGCCTGCAAATGCCTCCGTTACTTGCGCATTTCGACGAACACGGCGAAACAGAAGTGCACACCGACGCAAGCAGCGTGGGACTCGGCGCCGTCCTTGTGCAGAAGACGGACGGACTGGAAAGGGTTATCAGTTATGCTAGCCGGTCGCTATCCAAGGCAGAAGCCAACTATTCAACAACAGAAAAAGAGTGCCTCGCCATCATCTGGGCTACGTCGAAGTTTCGCCCCTACCTCTACGGCAGGCCCTTCAAAGTTGTGAGCGACCACCACGCCTTGTGTTGGCTAGCTAACTTGAAAGACCCTTCAGGTCGCCTCGCAAGATGGAGTCTCAGACTTCAAGAATTCGACGTTACCGTCGTTTACAAGTCCGGACGAAAGCATTCTGACGCCGACTGCTTGTCTCGCGCCCCCCGTCGACCCGCCGCCACAGGACGACCTTAATGATGACTGCTTCCTGGGAACCATATGTGCCGACGACTTCGCCGAGCGCCAGCGCGCCGATCCGGAACTCAAGGGCCTTATAGAATACCTCGAGGGCAAGGCCACCATGGCTCCAAAGGTGTTCAGACGAGGACTGGAGTCGTTTTTCTTGCGCAACGGCATTCTCCTAAAGAAAAACTTCTCGCCACTCCGGGCCGACTCCCTCCTCGTAGTACCTTCAGCGTTACGTCCCGAAGTTCTGGACGCTCTGCATGACGACCCGACAGCTGGACACCTTGGATTTTCCCGTACGCTCGCGAGGATACAAGAAAAGTACTACTGGCCTAGCCTCACTGCCGACGTCACCCACTACGTGAAGACCTGCCGAGATTGTCAACGACGGAAGAGACCACACACTAGGCCAGCCGGACTTCTGCAACCCATCGAGCCACCTCGCCGACCGTTCCAGCAAATCGGCATGGACTTACTGGGGCCGTTCCCGACGTCGAACTCCGGAAACAAATGGATCGTCGTAGCAACGGACTACCTCACCCGCTACGCCGAGACAAGGGCGCTGCCCAAGGGCAGTGCAGCCGAGGTAGCAAAGTTCTTCGTCGAGAACATCGTACTACGTCATGGCGCCCCAGAGGTCCTCATTACCGACAGAGGTACGGCCTTTACAGCGGACCTAACGCAGGCGATCCTGAGGTACAGCCAAACAAGTCACCGCCGGACCACCGCCTACCACCCGCAGACCAATGGCCTCACCGAACGTCTAAATAAGACCACCGCCGATATGCTGGCCATGTACGTCGACGTCGAGCACAAGACGTGGGATGCCATCCTTCCGTATGTAACCTTTGCATACAACACGGCGGTACAAGAAACGACGCAGATGACGCCGTATGGATTGGTCTACGGAAGGACCCCGGCAACTACGCTCGACGCCATGTTGCCCAATGTCTGCGACGAGGAAAACGTCGACGTCACCGTGTACCTTCAGCGCGCCGAAGAAGCCAGACAACTCGCCCGTCTGCGCATCCAGAGCCAGCAAAAGACCGACAGCCGTCGCTACAACCTTCGAAGACGCCACATGGAATACCAACCCGGTGACCGTGTATGGGTCTGGACGCCAGTTCGCCGACGGGGACTTAGCGAGAAGCTCCTTCGACGATACTTCGGTCCGTACAGGGCACTTCGACGTCTCGGCGCAGTCGACTACGAGGTTGTCCCTGACGGCATTACGAACTCTCAGCGGCGCCGTGCGCGACCTGAAGTCGTCCATGTCGTGCGCCTCAAGCCGTATTACGCGCGTTAGTGAACCTGAAGACTGTAATTTTTGCTTTATTATTGTACTTTCGTGCTTGTGCTTATTGTACTTTCTTGCTTTATTATTGTTATTTATTATTGCATGAATTCCCCCCCCCCCCCCCCCCCCATTGTGTTCTGTTTTAAGCATCGGGACGATGCTTTTTCAGAGGGGGGGCATTGCCACGCGCGTTTTGTATTATACTTGTGCTGTATTCGGTTTACGCCCACAAAGACTGTAAGCAATGCTCAGTGCAAACCGCGCCTCATTTTTCTAGAAACTTCGCGTTTATTGTGGATCGTTGTGTTGAGATTGCGCGCAAGACGCGAACACGCGAGCTTATTCCAGAGCTTTCGCGACAACCAGTGATAAGACTGGAATATTCGATGACACGCGTATACATGCCGACGCGCTTCACCGCTTGTCAGTTGATCGAGGGCCGACGCTCTGTTCGCCGCTATCAGTGCATACCGTGTGTATTGCTGTATTCTTACTTTCCGTTTCTCGGCCACAAGTTCGGCCCAAATAAACAGCTTCATCTTGGACACGTCGCCTACTGCCTTCGTCGACGTCACGACCACGTGACAATACTACACCAGGCTATGCTATGCTCTGCTGGCGTGCCTGGATAGCGGAGTGGTTAAAATTTGAAGGACACTGTAAATTCCAAGGTGTGTTCGATGAAAGCCTGTGCCCATTGAAATGGGGTAGGTCAAAATGGAACGCGATGCGCCCGTCTCCCTTCTTGCATGAGTGGCCGGATTGTGGCCGGGGTATACAGGGGAGACGCGTGCGCCTGGGAGCCATCCGACTAACTCGGCTGCTGCAACGATACGTCTCACGTTTTTTAGATGCGAAGCATCTTATGCTCGGGGCCATGTCCGTCCCTCCCGCGTACCCCGTCCCGCGTCCGGCCACTTTCATGAAGTAGGGAAGCACCCATTATGCGAACCAGAACACTGTAGTAATATGAAGGCCGTCAACCACTACCACAGTCGTCAGAGTCATGGCCGAGAGCACAGAGAGGCTGCTTAGCAATGGCTAGGCAGGTGGTGTCTGTCGCCCAGGTTGACCCCATTCCTTGATCTTGCTTGCATGTGTTTGGAGGGGGCTTGGTCCGTCCCTCCTTCCCGCGTCCCGCGTCCCACACCAAAACAGCGCATGCGCGTCCCCTCCCCCTCTCTCTCCTACGCTCCCCCCTTTCTCTCCTCCAGGAATCCTCTACTCTACTGAGCGGCCCCCGCGCCCCATGTGCACACCCCCCCACAGCGTATGCGCGTCCCCTCCCCTATCCTCTCCTACGCTCACCCCGTTTCTCTACTCTAGGAATCATCTACTCCACGGAGCGCCGCCCGCGTCCCACATCCCCACAGCGCATGCGCGTCCTCTCCCCCCTCTCTCCTCTAGGAATCCCCTACTCTACGCAGCGGCTCCGGCGTCCCACATCCACACAGCGCATGCGCGTCCTCTCCCCCCCTCTCTCCTCTATGAATCCTCTATTCTACGGAGCGGCTCCCGCGTCCCACACCCTCACAGCGCATGCACGTCCCCCTCTCTCTCCTCTCCTACGGTCCCCCCCCGTCCTCTCCTCCAGGAATCCTCTACGGAGCGGCGCGCACGACAGGTGGTGTGACAGCTGCATACTCCGCTGGGGGGCGCCACGGTAGTTCCGCGGTATGAAAATGACGGAGCGCGCGCGCCTTATTCTCTCTCCTGTGCAGCCCCGCGATGAGCGCCCGGACCGCTGCCGTGAAATGACAGCGGCGACGTTCCTCCCGCTCAAGCTAATTATCTCCCCGCTGCTTCGCATCTACACATGATTCCCTTTAGCGGGAGATGGGGAATTTTTCTTCTTTTTTTTTCCGTTTCTATTTTTCATTTTTTTAGATGCGAAGCATCTTATGCTCGGGGCTCCCGTGTCCCGCGTCCCGCGTCCCCCGTCCGCCGTCCCCCGTCCCCCGTCCCGCGTCCGGCCACTTTCATGAAGTAGGGAAGCACCCATTATGCGAACCAGAACACTGTAGTAATATGAAGGCCGTCAATCCTAACACAGTCATCAGAGTCATGGCCGAGAGCACAGAGAGGCTGCTTAGCAATGGCTAGGCAGGTGGTGTTTGTCGCCCAGGTTGACCCCATTCCTTGAGTCGTGGCCGAGAGCACAGAGAGGCTGCTTAGCAATGGCTAGGCAGGTGGTGTCTGTCGCCCAGGTTGACCCCATTCCTTAATCTTGCTTGCATGTGTTTGGAGGGGGGCTTAGTCCGTCCCTCCTTCCCGCGTCCCACACCACCACAGCGCATGCACGTCCCCTCCCCCCTCTCTCTCCCACACTCACCCCCCTTTCTCTCCTCTAGGAATCCTCTGCTCTACGGAGCGTCCCACACCCCCCACAGCGCATGCGCGTCCCCTCCCCTATGCTCTCCTACGCCCACCCCCTTCCTCTACTCTAAGGAGAGGCGCCCACACAGCGCATGCGCGTCCTGTCCCCCCTCTCTCCTCTAAGAATCCTCTACTCCACGGAGCGGCTCCCGCGTCCCACACCCCCACAGGGCATGCACGTCCCCTCCCCCTCTCCTCTTCTACGGTCCCCCCCCCCGTCCTTTCATCTAGGAATCCTCTACGGAGCGGCGCGCACGACAGGTGGTGTGACAGCTGCATACTCCGCTGGTGGCGCCACGGTAGTTCCGCGGTATGAAAATGACGGAGCGCGCGCGCCTCATTCTCTCTCGTGTGCAGCGCCGCGATGAGCGCCCGGACCACTGCCGTGAAATGAGAGCGGCGACGCTCCTCCCGCTCAAGCTAATTATCTCCCCGCTGCTTCGCGTCCACACATGGTTCCCTTTAGCGGGAGATGGGGAATTTTTTTGCTACGCGCCGCTATGCCATCACGTGATTGCTGAGAGAGTGTGAGGGGGAGAGGCTACAGCTGGCACCGTTCCAGGGCACGGACGGACGGCGGACGAACGCCACGAGTACGAGACATTAAGGGCTTTCGCTTTAATATCCTCGCCTTAGGATCGAGGGTATACGGACGCTTGAATGCCGCCTGGTGAAGAATTTTTTTTTCGGCAAGAATTTTTCTTTCTTTTTCTGATATCTTTCTTTCCGTCTCACTGTTTGCTTCTCTATTTCTTTTTCTCTCTGTCTCTGTACTGGATCTGAGGGTTATTACACGCCACGCCGCAGTGGTGAGCCGTGGGATTTGCCCAATTTCTGTGGCACGTACACATTCATGACGATGATAATTTTCGGGCATTGTTACACAGTATACGCCGAGTCGGAACAGCTTGGCTCTTAAAACTGGTCTTTTGAGATACAGTGATCCTATCTTTGAAGTAACATCTCGAAACGTTACCTAATTGTAGCGGTAGATCGTACTTATCATTTCGCTATGTTCAAATAAAGGATGCAAAGCAGCTCTAATGTGGCATAAATATACGTGCCTGGCCGTACGAAAAACGACCATTCTAATCAATATTGAAAAAAAAAAATTGGCAGGACAACCAGAAACATAACGGTGGCTGTGCAGGTAATTTAGTTTAGCAGCGCGTAGGAGGATTTGTTTCCATGAACTCTACCAGTCTTTCGTATACATCCCGTAGCAAAGTACACGGTGTTCTAAATAAACCGAAGATATACTCCATCTAAAATGCTGTTGACAGCACTGTGGGAGGTAAGGGCACGGCCGCCAAATTTAAAGGGGCGTTAAAACGAATGTTTTAGATGTGAAGCATCTTATGGCGAAGCTTAATCCGGTGGTGGTGTGCGGCGTGACCTCCCTTACTGCGCATGCGCAAACCCTTTCAAAAAAAATAAAAATAAAAAGCCTCCTCTCCCCCTCTCTCTCCTCTAGGCATCCCTCCCCGCGGCATCCACACCCCTCACTGCGCATGCGCCGCCCCTCCTCTCTCCCCTCCTATGCTCCCCCCCTCTCTCCTCTAGGCATCCCTGCCCACGCTCCCACTGCGCATGCGCGTCCCCCCCCTCTCTCACCTCTCCTACGCTCCCCCCCTCTCTCCTCTAGGCATCCCTGCCCACAGCGTCCACAACCCACTGCGCATGCGCGTCCCCCCCCCTCTCTCTCCTCTCCTACGCTCCCCCCTCTCTCGCCACACGACGCAGACGCAGGCAGCGTCTGCTAGCGAGTTTCTTGGTTGAAAAAACCGACTGCTCGCGCTGCACAACCGTTCACTGTCCATCCCGTATATATGGCAATGGATCTTGACCTCCAATGTGGTGCCGGTGGGAGATTTCTCCTGTGCGTTGTTGAACAATAAAAATTCGCAGCGTGCGCGTTAACTAAAAGCGCACTGCGGGTCTCTGTGTGCAGTCGGAGTCTTCTGTCTCTCATTGCCCATTAGCAGCGATCGGCATGTTCCAGCAGGACACCCCGGTCCATCACTGCGTGCTTTGCGCCTTCTCAGTTTTCTCTCCTGCGCAACGCTGCGATAGCGCCAGCGTCAACGCCACCGCCAGTGTAAGCGTTAGCGCCCGCTGCTTCACATCTACACATGGTTCCCTTTAGCGGGAGATGGTGTAATTTTTTTCACTTCTCGTTGAATTGCGTCAAATGAAAGGCCGAGCACTCAAGAGCCTAGAAAGTGCACTGATAAGCGTCAGTGTAACCTGAAAGAGTAATTACAGTAAGTTTTTAAAAGCTGGTTTCGGTTTCTACTGTACCCCGACGTCACTATACTGCATGAGCTTCTTGTCACGTGCTCGCACAATACATCGTGACGTTTCCAAGGTCGAATCCACGCCCAGGCTCCGTTGGTGATGCAGGAGCGGCCATTCTTAGTGTTTTGGTGACGCACAAGCGGCCATTTTGAAAGTTTTGGTACCTGACGTCATCACTACTCACCAGACTGCAGAGTGAAGTTACTAGAATTAGTACTGTAGCCTCACGTCAAGCTTGTGTCGATGTCGGTTGGTGCACCATTGGGAAAATTGATTTTAATATCAAGATAGAATATCTTATAAGCTTTTGCTCAACTTTGCACTTGCGCAGAGTCGTCTTTGTATACAGGAGATATGTATGGCAGAGTAAACTCGCCTTCGAAAAATGGGGTCAGTAACCTTTTAAACTCACAGGGTCCGCTATGCATTCACCTAAGATGACTCGTTGGCGAAAGTTGTGGTTTTAAAGACGATAGTCTTTCTTGGGATACTTAAACGCAAAAATTTTGGTCTGTCTGTCTGTCTGTCTGTCTGTCCGTAACCCGATTCAGCTTCTCGGCCAAACTTCTTTCTGAACGCCCAGCCATCTTGAACTGGTGTTCGCGTTCATATTTGTGAACATATTCGATCAAAAAGCAAATACTGCGCATTCCTGAGGCACAACATTATTATGTAAGTGTCAGGACGTGTGTTCTTTATTAGAAAATACATAGGTACGCAATTCTAAAGACCCTAGTGTTTTTTAGGCTGTCTCAGGCAAGGCAAAACATAGTAGTACGGCCGGCACAAGACTATCGTCTTTCGACGACATTTGCAGCGAAGCACGCAGATACGCGGCCAATTTTTGCAGCCGGCTAATCTCGGAGGCCACGCCCCCCACAGATCGGGAAGCATACTGCACCTAGCGTGGTTTTGCACTGCCGTCATCATGCCACGTCACTGTGATGTCATAGATATTGGCAATGCGTGAAATAATGATAGCGTCTTGTGGCGACGTCAAAGCGCGATGATTTTTTGCGTCACTCCTGTTGACGCTGCTGCCGTTACCGATGGTTCATTTTTGCGTTTTATGTTGAGGCAAATGAGGTTTTCACCCTAATAAGCAACGTACTGTATATCGAGCCAGTTCAATCAACCGCTTAATAGTCAACTCGCTTTTATGATCACAACAATGAGCAGACTTGTTTTATTCTCAAGAGACGTGCTTTTCGAGGATGAGGTGACTGGTGAACAATGCCGTAACACCAATCTCACTGAAACATAAAAAAGCCGGCAGATCCCACGCAATGTGGGAACACATGTAATGCGAAGCAGCCAGGAAGGAGCAAATCATGCTTTACATAATTTGCATGTCATGTTTTACATGTTAGGACCTGTCACTTATGTTCGTCATACAGTCACGTAGCGCAATACCAATTTTGGTGTATATCAAGCTAGCGAACTGGACGCAAGCGCACCATGAGCGTGGGATGTAAATGGCATTGTAGATGACATGCATGCCAAGATTTTCATGTTACCACCTGCCACTTATGTTCGTTATACAGTCATATCACTCAATACCAAATTTCGTGTATATCAAGCGAACGAAACGGCCGCGAGCGCGCCATGAGCGTGGCATGTAAATCATACTTTTCATGACAAGTTAGTCATGATTTTCATGATATGACCAGCCATTTATGCTCGTCATAGAGCCATGTTATGCCATACCAAGTTTGATATAAATCCCATTAACAATACGGCCAGGAGAGCACAAAGTCGTAGGCAGCTAGATAGATAGATAGCTAGATACGCTCAAAGTCGCCGAAGTTCGTTAAGAAATGCTTCGCATTTAAAAAATAAATTTGAGCGATTGCATCAAAGGTACTGCTAGAAAGCTATTGTGTTAGCCTATAAGCGAGATAAGAAGCTCGGAATACGAAATACTTCGTCGAAAAATAACAATAACCCGAACCGCATATGTATGAAAGAAGAGAATTTTGAGGGTTTGTTTCCTTGTTAGACATGACCTTAATGCAAACCAGCAGGTAATGAAGCAGAGTAAGGTATAGATACGTTAATTATGCTGTTTTAAGTGTATTGTAGCAACTTGCGATACAGATGCGAAGAAAGTACTTCACATCTGTGTCACAGTTACTAGAATACACTTAAAACAGCCTAAATACCGAACTCCATGTGGGAAGATAAAACGAATGTTGGAGTTTTCGTCAGCTTTCTAACACTGGCGAAGTTAAAATGCGGGTGCATTGCTAGAGAAGCCGCGTTAGGGAAGATGAAAAAAAATAAACAAATTATAGCGGAAGCGTACCCTTCAGCGGTTAAGTTTTCTCACCCAACTTTCGCAATGAAATAAGAGGCAAGTGTAGTAACCAAAAGCTCACCATTACTAGTAAGGGTGCGGAAAATATAAACACACCAACAAAGCATCCGGTGCTTCGAAAAAAATAAAAATGAAGAAACAAACGAAAAAGGTACTTGGAAAACCAGCGCGGAGATGACAGAGAAACAAGACGAGAAGGACACAGGACGAAAGAAGCAAACGAACATAAAGAAACGAAGTAAGAAACAAAGAACACAAAGAAACACAGTAAGAAGCAAAGAACATAAAGCAGTGCAAATCCTAAAGAGGCAGCAGGGGTACGGGGGGCGATTTTTAGAGCAGACGACGCGGACGTGGCCGACATTCGCAATAGGCAGACGACGGGGGCCAAGAGCCATACGACATTTAGAAGGCAGCCACGGACGATATGGCACAGAGCGAACTATATATATATATATATATATATGTGTGGTGGCGTATGGAAGAGGATGCTGTGAAGTCCGCTCTTTCAATGGCGACCCCTAAACGACCACTTTGAAGGGGGGAATAGGAAATGGCCCTTCGTCCTGGACGTTCCTCCCCGTCCCATCGTGAATTCCCCGGTTTCCCCCCCTCTACGCTCCTTTCTCCGGTCTCGTTCACAGAAGCGCGGCGACTATATCGACGTCTCGCTTCGGTATATACGGGCTATTTTGTATCGACCTTGATACATAGAATAAAACGAACTGCGCTGCCGGAGGCGAAGGGAGCGATGGTCTATTTCAAAACGCCTGTTGGTGCTTCGCGACCAGAAGCCATAACGCTTCTTAAAAGGGACGTGTAAATCGATTCGCATGTACAGTACGTTATGTGTGGGCCAAGAGCTACGTAGACACAAAACAGCGAGCGATATAAACTCGAACCGCGAAATGAAATGATGAAACGAGGTAGGTTCGGCAAAAGCATGCTCCTCCGGTGCATTGAGCACACTGCGATTGATTCTAATCGAAACGGTCGTCCCTACAACCTTTGCTGCTCGCCCTGAAGCGTCCGCTGAGGGTTACGCCCCCATTACGACATATTGCGATAAAAAGCACGCGAGAAAGCCTTACAATTCTTATCGCGACGTGAACAAAGCTTAGGGGTCGTGTGACGCGTTAACGGGAATAGCACACATGTCTTACATCTACTTGCGCTCTTTGGTATTGTGGCATGACCCGACGTCATCTCCTTGCACAGAAGTTCAGTGCCATTCCCTGACCATTCTCTACAGCTGCAAGGCTGTGAAAGCTGCAGTTAGTCGGTCTGAATTCTTATTTTTAAATAGGAATTAGTGGTGACGCAATGGTGCCTTATTACTGGTAATAATGTTGGTGAAGGTAGAGTTCAAATATTGTTTGATTTTTGTTGCATTTTACCATTTTCTTATTTTATCAATAATGCACGACACTCGGGTCAGTACGAGGAATGACTGTTCCTCTAGGTAAGCACTCAAATCAGTATATCTGTCTGATTAACGTCATAAAACTCGAACCTCGAAGTTGAGCTTATGATTCCTTCATAAAGATGGCAAATGGAAGGCCATCGCAACAGAAAACTAGAAACGTACAGTTACATCTTAAAGGTGAACATTTGACAGACTTCTGTCTGGTTGGGTGTTGCTCCCTGGTGCCACTCAGTCACCCCTGAAGAAGGGTTCGAGTTGGACTTGAAACGTCAGGATTTTTCATTTTAAAGTAAAACTTTGCTATTACTTTAATTGAATACGTTGATTGGTGTCCCTTTCCCAACGTTAGTTACATCTTATGCTCGGGTAATGTAACGTGGCCAAGCTGAGCGTCATCATCCGTAGCGGGGCTGCCCTCCGTGGAGCTTGAGCATTCGGTCACATCTCCTGCCAAGGAGTGATGGAGCCCATAGGCGTGTGTGCAGAACGGTAAGGCGGAAGCGATATGGGGTGCCCCCGCCAATCATCTGAGGGCGGCGCCAAGTCTCATCCGTGCCTTTGTTAAGGCGAAAGCCTTGGGTGCCTCATCAAACGAGAAAATTCACAGTCGGCGTCCCGCGTCGGCGGTGTCAACACGTGCGATTTAAAAAAAATCATCCCATGATGACGTCATTTGGTAACGTCATCAAGACGTCACAGATCGTCAAAATATGTTACGTCATTACGAAGCCATCATGAAGTCACTGAAATGTCACATGATGACATCATCAGATGACATCGTAACTTTGTCAAAGGCGGGCCTAAGGCAGTGCCAAGCCAGCTGAGGTTCCTCCAATCCTGAAGGAAGTGCGGAGCCACATTAGGTTGGGAAAGATTTCGGAGGATGGCGGGGCAGGATTGATGCATCGACTGAGAAGAGCATGGCTTCGCCTTTGAGTCGTCTTAGAGGAATGCAAACGGACCCTGTGAGTTTTAAGCCGAACGCTCGCCATCGTTGTTTAACTTGTTATGGCTATGCGGCTTTCTTAAGAAAATGGCGTCTGAGGAACCCGTGATGCATATCATCAGAAGGGTATACTTGGTCCACTAAGAACGGTTTACTTGTGATCCATATCATCGCTTGATTTTCATTTGTTAATTCATTGAGACTGTTGACTTTCGCTTTTGGCCAGTCGATGGGGTGGAGGCCGCTGAGGTGAAGCTTCACCATCTCCTGATAGTGAACACTGCGCACGCCCATGATCGAGCCTGTGTACGACACGTCGAGTAAATACAGACAACCTACATCTTCCTCTCTGCTTGATGTAATTTGCAAACGTGACACTTTCTTCAAGTGCACGCTAGTCTGTTTCGCGAAACAGCGGCGTCATGTGGAGTTAAAAGTGAAGCTTTGATTTATTTGAGGTTTTATCATAATGAAGCATTGAGAAAAAAAAAACTGCGATTCGGAGCGTAGCCTGGGAGGGAACCGGCTGTAACCGTGTTTTCATTTTTTTTTTTTAGTACCGCTTCTGTTCACGGCCGCCCTATAGCTCGCAGACGACACTTCCACAACGGAAAGGAAGGCAAGTTACGTAAAAAAACAAGAGATATGAAATACGTGCAATGAAAATGGGGACATAAAGCACCACACCACGATCGCGATGCGCGCAATAAGTAAAATGGCGGGAAGCTATGGTGCGGCGGGCTATACGGGCATGTTTGATGACAGAAGCGTGCGCCACCTTATATATGGACAGCTTTCGTTCTCAAAAGAGCGTGGGCTTCCTGAGTGACGAGACATTTCGTCGCCAACACTGATCCGCAAACACTCACTTCAAAAGAAAGAAAGAAAGAAAGAAAGAAAGAAAGAAAGAAAGAAAGAAAGAAAGAAAGAAAGAAAGAAAGAAAGAAAGAAAGAAAGAAAGAAAGAAAGAAAGAAAGAAAGAAAGAAAGAAAGAAAGAAAGAACATGAGGAGAGTGTACGATCCCGTCTTACGGCGCTAAGCCAGCCACTCCGTGCCGACACACGTCGACAAGAGCCCCGGATATGGAAGCGGCGACATGTGAAAAGGACGTGGCCGCGTGACAGATCCCGCGGATAGGTGGTTCCGGATCGACACACGGAGAAGAACGTCACCCAGGGCTGCAAAGAACCGCACGGCGGGAGCCCGCTACGACACAGCCATAAAGCTTACCGGCGTCTATACGACCGCGCATCTCTCTTCATTTGAAAGACGCCGCCGCCGTCGCGACTCGAGCTCCAGGGTTTCTCTCGCGTCAGCCACATTCCTCCCGGAAATTGCGTGCAGTAGCGGTGCGTCAGCGACTGAGTGCAAGACGAGAAAATAAGAGAGGCGGGGAGATTTAGCTAGCGTGTGTACCGCCTGGCCATCCTGCGCTGTGCTACTGGAACCAGGACTGCCGGAGACAATGCGTTGGAGCCACCCGCTGAGTAGGCTTAAGAGCAACGACGTTGAGAACACTGCGGTTTCACGTTCCCTAAGCCGAGTACTGCAAAGGTCGTCTTCTGGGAAAGCGCGCCAGAAAAACTCAGTACACGATGTTGGGGTGTAATAAGCGAAGCTCGCTCCACACGCAAATGGGTCAGTGTAAACAGTTCTGAATGAGCGGAATAGTTCCTTCATTAAAGAAGCCTGCGTAACCTTGGTGTTGCAGATGATGTGGATTCTTGGTACGTCGACACTTAGTGCATGACTTGACATTTTACCCTTGGGCTCGTGAGCCACTTGGTATAACAAAGACTTACAAACACCCCGCCATGCATAGCAACAACAGCATTCTTTGTAATACAGATCAAAGTTCGCGTTGGTCCGCTCGGTAAACGTTTTGATTGTTCACTACTGCCGGACCATGTCATTTTGGGAACGTGTTTACACCTGTAGTGGGTTCCGGAAAAACTGCAAACAACGAAGACCTTCTTATACCGCTTGTTTTACGGCTGTTTCAACTTATCCCTTCATATCAAATGAATGTGCATAGGCAGGGCAGGTGCGCAATGTGCATTCGAAAACCTTCTTTAAGGATGTTGATAAGAAGCTTGCCTTCAGCAACATTTCTGTTACTGGACCATCTATGAGCATTTTGTGATAATTTCTGCTTAGTGTTACAAGTGATATTGTACTTTCGACCTTGTCGAGGCATGCAGAAGGCGAGGGGTCCAATCCACAAAATCTTTCGTCCCTAAGTGCCCATTGCCAGTGGCCATTAGACTTATCTAACAGCAATACTGCTGGCTCAAAATTTCTGTCCCGTACAATTCAATCGTATGACGTTTACGGGAACGCGGGCCCTGAACGTAACGGATAGTTCGTGGTTCTTTTTGCATGCGTAACACACCCTTAATTACTTGGCTGGAGCAGAATGTAAAAACTGAGGCTATCTAAACTGAGCGAGTGTGCGTTTTTGTATTGAAAGCTTATAAAGCTAAATCATAACACTCAGAAAGCCGACAAAGATAATAGATAGATATGGTATGTATATTCCCCTGAAGCGAGCATTTGTTTTTCAAGCGACATATAGCTAGCTGTTTTTATTAGGGTATGAAAAAGGTGGGTGGGCCTTAGGGCGAACCAATTTCGAGATATTTCTGAGGTGAATTCTTAGTAATGTCGTTGTTCACTATACCATAGCTTCGTTTCCAAGAGTAGGCGAGAGAGCAATATCAGGACATGTAGATAACTAAGTAGCTAGGATAGAACATTAATATATGCGCGAAGTAGGTTGGCAGCTGGAGCGAGAATGACGAAGTTCGTGGCGTACGTGTGGTCTTGGTTTTGAGCCACTCTTTGAGAACATACAGGTTTCTTGCCGAGTCTCATTTGTGAACTCTTCACGATTGTTCAAGCACTAATCCGCTGGCTTGGTGACAGTATGAGTTAGCTTCCTGAGTACAAATAGACAAACAAAATAAGTAAGTAAGGATGCTGACAAGAAGAGGTTATTCTGGGCTACCCCGCGGGAAAATGGAAACGACGACAAAAAAGGGAACAGAAAAGTTCAGTACTCACGGAATTCAAACGCAACATCCATATTTTTTAGTATAATGACTGCTATGCACAATTGCTGGAGATAATCACGCCATGTCGCAATGAATCTGGTCTCGAACTACATAATGTTGGCTCTGATCTACGCGTTCAAGTCGAAATTACGCTGATTTGACCCGAACTGAAGACGGTGGAAACAAAAGTACGTGCGTTACATAGCCCAAAATTGTCCTGTTTCACTCCGTGAGTATACTGGAGAGTAAAACGCAGTGAACATATCGTTAGTGCGCGGTCACCTACACGCAGTCAAATGCGCTCTCGCGCAGGTAATTTTCTGAAAGAAAAGGAACGCGCATTCACCGCATTCAGCGCCGTTTGTTTGTAACGTCAGCGTTCCTGACACGCGGACAATCAACTAGTTTCCCGAGTGCTTCGGAGATTGACTGTCTTTGCTTCTGGATTTGGGGACTGGGGCAGATAGCTGTGCAATGAGTTGGCGCACGAATTTTGGCATGACATGACGTTTAAGTTTTTTTACCGAGAGACGCGCACTCACTGCACACAACTTCCTCGCACGAGACATTGGGAAGAGAAGTAAGGACGGAAATCGAATGGCGGATCCTTCGATACCGCTGTCACACAGTGGTGCCGGCGACAGTAAAAGTGAATATAAAGTAGAATGGACGGTGACAGCCTTCTTCGCAGGTCGTGTTTCGGCGCGGACTTGAAAAGGTAAAGTGTAGCTCGTCCAGGTAAGCCCTCTTTGTTTTTGTTTTTTTCTGTCAGAGTTACAGCGGTTTTTCTGAATGGCGAAATCAGGAAAAAAAAAACCGACAGATGGTCCGAGCAATTTTTATTGTTAGACAAGCGAAGCACCTTCGCTCATTGCAACAGCGTGGCAGCTCATGTGTTGTCGCAGAGGTGAGTTTTGAACGCGGCACTTCGGGCACGCCGAGGTGCAGCCTTTTCTGAGAAATTGAAAAGCGTTGATCTGTAAAAAAAAAAAAAATCACATCTACCTTACATATTATAATCTATGCGAATGAACGCTTTCGCAAAGCGTTTAATAGACATTCTTAAACCATATACGACGCGTTATATCGCAAACTGCTTTTCTTCTTAGCCGCCGCAGCTGTTACGGTTCTCGGCTCCGGATTGTGCTATGTACTATGCTATGTTAGTGCGTGGTAGAGAACCCAGTAGGTCGACCTCCGGTTTCACAGTAATGGAGCGGTATTTCATTTATATATATATATATATATATATATATATATATATATATATATATATATATATATATATATATATATATATATATATATATAGCCATGACAGCGACACATTTGACGGCTTCAGGTATTATGCGAGGGATTATTCGTCGGCTGCCAGCTCATAATTATTATATCTGGGCTTTTACGTCCCAAAACCACGATATCATTATGAGCGATGCCGTATTGGAAGGCTCCGGAAATTTCGACCATCTGGTGTTCTCTAGAGTGCGCTGACATCGCCCCGCAGACGGGCCTCTACCATTTCGCCTCCACCGAAATGCGACCGCCGCGGCCGGATCGAACCCACGACCTTCGGGTCAGCAGCCGCGCACCGTAGCCACTGATCCACTCTGGCGGACGCCAGCTCGTAATAAGATCACGTGCTACGTGACGCCAGGCAGAAAAAGAGTGTTCCACACTCGCCTTCTTGGCTACTAGCGGTGCTGACTGACACTTCAAGGTTTAAATGCCCATATATACCCTATATAGTGGACGGAGGAATGACCGCCGCTATAGCACATTTGGCAGAACATCGGACGCGTTATTCGGAGGTCGCAGGCAGTGGCGTAGCCAGGGGGCGGCACACCGGGCACGTGCTCCCCCCCCCCCCGAAATTTTTTTTTCGCCGTGGCATACATAGCGAAATATGACCATTTCAAAGAGGTGCCCCTCCCGAAATCAAGGCGGTGCCGCCCTCCCGAAATCAAGGCGGTGCCCCTGGTCGCAGGTTCGGTCCCTGCGAGCGGCAAGTTATCTTTTCGTCCACTTTACTCGCTCAACAGTTACATTACAGTTGCTACAAACAACATCCCCTATACTTTCGTTGGATTTCTTGTGTATTAGTTGTCAATAATATTGTGTCTAACAACGAAAAAGGAGCCCTCAATTTCCGCTTCTTTCCTTGACGATTCTGAGTACTATGTACTCCACTATGGGAGTGCGGTAAGCTGTCCCTACATGTTACACACGGAAGCCATGTTGTGTGTGTTTAGAACAAATGTACGACGACATAGAGTACGATGTTCTCTACTATGAGAGAGCTCTCCCGGCAGAGGCACACACGAATTTCACCATGATTTTATCACTGGGCAGAGAGTTGTCAGCGGATCCAAGCTTGCGCAACAAACGCGATTCCCATCCAACCTCTGCCATCCTCAGCTGTTTGTCAAGGGGCACTCTCTTGTTTGGGCCTTCTGTTCGGTAACAAAACGCGGATAAAATAAGTGGCAAAAGGCCTACATGTAAAACTTCATGATCTCTTCGGGGCTCTTAGCATTGTTTTGTAACAGCCCCACCACGAGCCACGGGGCGTTGTTCTTTTTCCCTTGCCAACTAACCACGTGTGGCGCGGCGCTAGAACACAAAAATCGAGAACTCGCGTGGGTCGCTAGAACATTATACTCGCCGGCGATACGACGTAAACGCAGCGCGGTCAACATGCAGCGTGGCCCGCGTTTCGCATAATTTTAAATTTGGGTGAGCGTGGCGTCCCATGCGTTTCAACCCAACGCCGGGTTGTGCTTGTATTCTGCCGTTAGTATCCCGGGGAACGAATGGCGCATGCATGGCGTAACTGTCTTAGGCAGCGCGCGGCGGAGCGTGGGGTCGCAGGTTCGAATGCCCGGTCGCGCGCTTCGAAACATTTTCTTTAAAATTATTTTTATTTGCGGCTTTTATGTATATATATACATACATATATATTGACGAGACATGACGGCGAAGGCAAAAACACGCCGAGAGGGTCAATATAATTGCTATCACAATAATAACTATTAGTTTGAAGTAGCGCTCTGTATGTCGTTTTTTCACCGTCCTTGTCTTCGTACGCTCACCGCTTTCAAAATGCTATGCTCTCACAACAAAGCACAAAGGTGGCTTCGCTCGCTGCAGCGGCCGTATTCCCTTACACCAGCGTTTTGTAGAGTTATGCCAGACCGGATCCTAAAAGAGTGAGTTAGTAGCCTTATTTCGTATAAAATTCCCGCTTGTCGCAGTTCCACACGCTGCACTGAATGTCACTGCCTCTCTCTCTCTCTTTCCTTCTCTTCCCTCCTCTCTCTCATCTTTCTATTCCCCTTCCCTAATCCCCCAGTGTAGGGTAGCCAACCGGAAGTCTTTCTGGTTAACCTCCCTGCCTTCTTCCTTTCTGTTTGCTTCCTCCTCCCGCTTGTTGCTATCGCATTCGTTGCCTCGCGCTTGCGGCAGAAATGGGAAGTTTTACCTGTATCTTTTGTTCATTTTGTTTACATACAGTGTCTATTTTATATTAGGAGACGTGACAGGCTGGCTTCCGCTGATGCCCTAATATTGATATCGATCAGAGAGCAGTTATATTGTAGTTACAGCGCGACAACGGTAGGAAGACACAACATGGACAACAAAGAGCGCTGTTGTTTCTTCCTACCGTTGTCGCGCTGTAACTACGATATAACACTACGAACCAACTCGCCCGAATCAAGGTGTTGTCAGAAAGACAAACATTTTGGGTTGGACGCAAACCGCTAGGTGTTTGCTACTTGAACCGGTAACAACAACAACAACAACAACAACAACAACAACAACAACAACAACAACAACAACAACAACAACACCAACAACAAAAAACCCGACAGGGTCGAATAATTTGTTTTAGAAGAGAACGCATCCCTCTAGAGCTGCTTTGGATCAGACAAATACGCAAACGTGCAAATCTCTAAACACATCTTGAGTAAGCCCTTCATACCGCACAAATGATACAGCCGTTTTAAGAGGGCGTGATAAGCAAACGTATATTCAGTTTAATTTGCATTACTTATATTTATATTCGCTGGGCGTGTGTGCCCTTTCATTTAGTGCCAGTTTTCGCTACAAACTGCTACGCACAAGTTCTTCGTATTTCTTAGGTAATATCACGTTGGGCACAGCGAAGATGGCCGACCTACATAAATGAAATTGTGAATAAGAGAGAGCTGACCTGTAGTGGATAGTTAATCCTGTTTAGAAGACAGGGCGCGCAAAGACGGACACAAGAGGCAAGTCGAGGCATCACAAATGCGTTTGTATTGTCTTGGCTTCTTTGATGTCCTTGTTTGAACGTCCTTTCTTTTTGACAGAAATGAACAGCTATGATAAAAAGGCTTGCTAATTTGAACAACCACCATTATTTATACCGTGTCTTTCAAATAAACGTTATTATAAACGAATTAAAGCACCGTTTTCGAGCAATAGGCAATTGATGACTTATTATTATTTGATTCTATTTGCAGATACTGCACTCCCCAAAGGGATTTTAGCATGGTGAAAATACAACAAGATGGCACACAAGTAGAGAATAAAATAAAGCAAAATGTACTACATTGCTTCTAAGAAATAAAAACACAAGTTACATTGGTTATACGAACAAATACATTGTTTATGTTTTTTTATTTATACTGTCGCGCAAACAAAAAATAGCGCTTATACGAACATCACTAAAATATATAAAACTCGGCCAAAAGAAATACATAATTTAATATAAAGTAAGTCATATTTGAGATTGTAACGTAATTAACAGATGTTATCCCCAAATGAAGAAAAAGAAGGTTGAGTAACTGCGGTATTGTTCTAGTTCCATTCAGTCACAGTCCTTGGAAAAAAGGAATACTTAAAAGAACTGTTTTAAATAAATGATGGGTACACTACTTATTTATGGTAACATAGGCACAGTTCCCCCCACGGTGGGTGGCGGTGCAAATGTTGCCCACCACTTTCGAAAGGCCAGCTACTGGTCCGAATGACCTCTTTGCAATGCGCGCCTGAGGAACCAATAAACAGCAACTGCGCGCTCTCAAGGCCAGCGAGCCGGGCTTCCCGCCACCTGGTTATGCAAAAAGGAGTCATAACAGGTGGCCTTGCGGTTTTGAAATGAGCTAATTCTGGTGCCAGCGCTAGGACACAAACGTCCTTGCTTCTTTTTTCTATGTGAGTTATATAGGCAACAAATGAGCGACCAAAAATGAAATGTGGTTCTGTGTCAAAAACAGGAGTTTGAAAACTTGAAATTCTTAAACATAATATCTTGGTCTCCCCCCCCCCCCTCCCCTCTACTGCTCTCATAATATTCGCACATAAAAAAATTGGTTGAGTAAGACTTGTTTCTGGGCGAACTGGTAAACATAAAAAGGATACATATTAGCGCGAACTAAGAAAGAAAGACACTAGAAAGAAGTAGACGGAAGCTGAAAGACTGGGCGCTAACTAAAATCCTCAAAAGTTTCTGCGAAGCACCCTGCATAGGGTAATGCTGTAATGACGAGACGCGCTGAGACCTTCGCGAAAACGAGCGGTATCTGCGCTAAGAATAGCTACAAGCAGATAATGTTCCGTAGGCGCCGTTGACCCTGGCACGGAGGGCAACCAGGCTCGGCTAGGAAATGCGCTCCTTGCCCACGTTTAGGCAAAGTTTTCTGCGCCGGCTGGAGCGCCCCGTATTTGGGTGAGGCTGGGGAGGACCACCCAACCGGCTAGGGCCGCGCTGTTGAGTCCACGGCGCCGCACGCGAGGGGCAGGCAGGCGGGGGGCACGACCCACCGAAATAGACGCCCCGATGCGGGTCGCTTCGCGAACACCCCTCGATGGCTGTTGCCCCGACCAAAAATGCCTAGCTGCCACCCGGTGTATGGTGCTATAATAATAATAATAATAATAATAATAATAATAATAATAATAATAATAATAATAATAATAATAATAATAATAATAATAATAATAATAATAATAATAATAATAATAATAATAATAATAATAATAATAATAATAATAATAATAGAAACGCCGGCAGATCCCACGCACTGTGGGAATCGATGTAATGCGAAGCAGCCAGGAAGGAGCAGATCATGCTTTACATAATTTCCATGTCATGTTTTACATGTTAGGACCTATCATTTATGTTCGTCATACAGTCACGTCACGCAATACCAATTTTGGTGTATATCCAGCTAGCGAATTGACGCAAGCGCACTATGAGCGTGGCATGTAAATGGCGTTGTAGATGACATGCATGCCAAGATTTTCATGTTACCACCTGCCACTTATGTTCATTATACAGTCACGTCACTCAATGCCATGTTTGGTGTATATCAAGCTAACGAAACGGCCGTGAGCGCGCCATGAGCGTAGAATGCAAGTCATGTCGCTCACGACATGTCATGATTTCCATATTACCACTAGTCATTTATGTTCGTCATACAGTAATGTCACTCAATACCAAATTTGGTGTATCTCAAGCTAACGAAACGGCCGCGAGAACGCCATGAGCGTGGCATGCAAGTCATGTCGCACATGACAAGTCATGATTTCCATATTTCCAGTTGTCATTTATGTTCGTCATACAGTCATGTCACTCAATACATAATTTGGTGTATATCAAGCGAACGAAACGGCCGCGAGAACGCCATGAGCGTGGCATGCAAGTCATGTCGCACATGACAAGTCATGATTTTCATATTACCACTAGTAATTTATGTTCGTCATACGGTCACGTCACTCAATACCAAGTTTGGTGTATATCAAGCTAACGAAACGGCCGCGAGCGCGCCATGAGCGTGGAATGCAAGTCACGTCGCTCATGAAGTCATGATTTCCATATTACCACTTGTCATTTATGTTCGTCATACAGTCATGTCACTCAATACCAAATTTGGTGTATCTCAAGCTAACGAAACGGCCGCGAGCGCGCCATGAGCGTGGCATGTAAATCATGCTTTTCATGACAAGTTAGTCATGATTTTCATAATATGACCAGCCATTTATGTTCGTAATACGGTCATGTTATGCCATACCAAATTTGGTATAAATCCCATTAACGATCCAGCCAGGAGAGCACAAAGTCGTAGGCGGCTAGATAGATAGATAGATAGATAGATAGATAGATAGATAGATAGATAGATAGATAGATAGATAGATAGATAGATAGATAGATAGATAGATAGATAGATAGATAGATAGATAGATAGATAGATAGATAGATAGATAGATAGATAGATAGATACGCTCAAACTCGCTGAAGTTCGCTAAGAAATGCTTCGCATTTAATAATAATAATAATAATAATAATAATAATAATAATAATAATAATAATAATAAGTTTTCAGCACGCAACGTGGTTTGCGCTTGCTCCGGGAACGGAGTAATCGGACAATTTCTGCATCCCACGTGGTGTCACAGTGTCTCCGTGATCGGCCCATCTTTGATCAAACGACGATGTCGTGTGATGGCGCCATTGCGTGACGTCACGTGATGTGGCATCATCGTGGCGTCGTGATGACGGTACAAGATTTGTGTGACGTCACAGGATGGCGTAATCACGTTTTTTTTTTTTTTTTAGATGCGAAGCACCTTATGCTCGGGGCTTTGTCCGTCCCTCCCGCGTCTCCCGTCCCCCCGTCCGGCATCCCGCGTCCGGTCACTTTCATCAAGTAGGGAAGCGCCGATTATGTGAACCATAACACTGTAATACAATAAGGCCGTCAACCACCGCTGCAGTTATTAGAGTTATGGCCGAGAGCACAGAGTGGCTGCTTAGCAATGGCTAGGTACCCACTTGGCGGGGGCTTTGTCCGTCGCTCCTTTCCGCGTCTGCTCTCGTACGCTTGCGCCCTTTCCGTCCTGTAGGAATTTTCTGGGTCCTGGTTGTTGTTGTTTCCTTTGATATGGCTCATACCCACTCCGGGGAAGGGCCAAGAGTGGATTGAATAGAGCTTCGACGATTGAAAAGGGCTCTCGACGACAGCGAAGTGGCTTTGCTGGAGAGTCGCTTCCTTACCGCGGAGGAGGCACTCAGCCGCGCTCGAGCGGCAATTCGCCTCTTCTACAGTAACGAAGAGGTCAACGCCTTCGTAGCGGCCACTTGCTCCGACAACAACGACCAAGAACAACATCAAGTCGTGCGAGCCCAGGACACCTTCCTGGGATGCGCAACGAAAGAAGGCAAAAGACAAGATGTCTAACGCAGAATTCGCTAACCTACCCAAGCAAATCATACTAGTCTTCGACAAGCCCTACATGATAACGGCCAACGTAGACGTCACCGACGGCCTCGTAAACGGCGCGGTGGGAATTATAAAATGTGTGAACGAAGAGTCGCACAACAATCCCATCAAGACGGAGAAGACGCGTTTCCCAGACGATTGCGGTTACAGTTCGACGTTCCCACAACGGGGAAGCTCGCTCGACTTCGCTCCAACCACGCAATGAGCGAGGCTAAACGCTTGGGCTATATGATGTTCACATGTCGTGGCCGCACCACGTCACGTTGACGATCTACCGCAACAGCGGTATCGCATGCAAACTCACACAATTTCCCCCTAGTCCAGGCGAGCACCATAACCGTACACAAGTCCCAGGGAGGAACCTACACTTCCATTGTACACGAATACTAGAAGACGCACCCACAGCAACTCGTCTACGTTGCATTAAGCAGGTGCACCAACATGCAAAACCTCTACCTCACTAACGCTGCCGGCGACCATCGCTTCCACCACAAGAACGATAACGCGGACAAGAACATGATCGACGAATTCAAACGCCTCGACAACCATCGTCTCGACACCGTCACTCAGCGTTACCTCAGCGCTTTCCGAGAAGACGTAGACCCCGAAACGGAGTTCACTATAGCGCTGCTAAACAGCCGCTCCCTCAACGCACACGCCAGAGACATCGAATGTGATCACGTCCTAACCAAAGCGGACGTCCTGTGCCTCCCAGAAACGTGGAACGCCGCAAGACCGTCGATCAACGACTACGAAGCGATTGTGTGTACTGAAGAGGCAGAACGTCCTGCCGGTGGTGTCGCCATATACGTCAAACGCCATATCCACGCAAAAGCCTTAGATCTACAACCTACCGGCCAAGAACACAACGGAGAGAACTCGGCCGTTACACTCTACTTCGACAACAACAACATCATAGTCATGACAATGTATCTCGCACCCAACATCTCCAGAGAGAACGTCGAACGTTCCCTAGAGTAGGCCATGGCACACTACACAAAGACATACAGCCACACGCCCTTCATGCTTGCGAGTGATTTCAACGTGGATATAACCACGAACGACTGGCTCGTCCACCACATGATAGACGTGTACTCGTTGCGACGCATTTCCGACGACAACATACAACCGACAACCATACGGGGAACGTGCATAGACCTCATCTTCGCAAACTTCACAAGGAAAACTCTTCAAAAGCAACCCCTGACGCTACACTTGACCGATCACAAGGCCGTCGTCTTCAAAGCGCCCCGTGCACAGACGCAAGGAATCGCACACGTCCCTCAAATAAACACGCAACCACCACATTCTCCGTCTCCTCTTCTACATTCTCATTTATCCTCTCAATAAAATTCCCGCTCAAGCTAACCATCTCTCCGCTGCTTCGCATCAACACATGGTTCCCTTTAGCGGGACATGGGGAATTTTTTTTTCTTTACTTATGTTGACACCACCGGCTCCGACGCCGAAAGTATATTTTCCCATTGACGAGTCATTTAAGGCTTTGGCCTTAAAGGGCCTCTAAACAGCATCTGAAGATACGAAGAACGGCGCGTTGTTCTCTCCCGGCATTTGCCGTCTTTGCGGTAGCATTCTTGACGCCAGCACTTTGTTCACGTGACGTCAGGATAAAATAAGCCTTCGATTGGTAGATATACTATACAGGGTGTTTTAAGAAATGTGTCCACTGTTTTTAAAAAATCAGCAAAATGCGGTATTTGCTCGCTGTCTTCACAATTGCTTTTTCTGTAGCGGCACGCATCTTAAGATGGTTGAAGGCATGATTTGCGACAGTAATTAAGAAAGTTAAATTAATTAACTTTTTAATTAGCGGAGTTAGGGGGTTATGTCCAATGGGAGAATTGAAGTCCTTCATGCCAAGATCCCATTTCAGCTTTGAGATTTCAAAAAAAGCGGCCTCTATTAATTATTGTGGAGTAACGAAATTCAGGCAAATTCAATGGTGAAACCGAAACCCAAGCCTCGATGAGCGCAACAAGCAGACGACTAGAATGACGTCACTGTTGAAGACAACGGTAACAGAGGTGCAGTTATTCCTCGTTCGTGCTACTACTGCACGCGCAGCCCACACACTCACACCAAGAAGTCGGTTGATGGTTGATATTGTAGCGCCTTCATTCGGGCGGCGCGCAAAACGGAGAGCGCGCGACCGCAAGTGAAGAAAATAAAGACGGCGCTTAGCGGTGGCACGTGAAGCCACGGCTCATGTTCCTTGCTGGCGTCGGTTATGGTTCAGGCGTGTCTTTCCTTCGCTCCCGTGGCATAAGCCTACAATATAATGACGTTCACTCATTGTGGACGTCTCAGACGAATATGGCAGTTGCGCTCTTCCGCATTTCGGTTTCGGTTTGGCCGCTGAATTTGGGAAAATTTTATTACTTCGCAATTATTCCTACAAGCCGCATTTTCGAAATTTCAAAGCTGAAATGGATTCTTCGCATGAAGGACTTCAATTCTCCCATTGGACTTTACCACCTAACTCCGCTAATTAAAAAGTTCATTAATTTAACTTTCTTAATTACTGTCCCAAATCAAGTCTTCAAACATTTTACGATGCATGCCGCTACAGAAAAAGCAATTGTGAAGGCAGCGAGCAAATACCGCCTTTTGCTGATTTTTTAAAAATAGCGGACACATTTCTTGAAACACCGTGTAGCAGGGCTGGGCAAAGATACTTTGAAATTGTATCGCGATACGATACAAGATACTCGGGCGAGAAGTATTGGAGATACAGATACAAGATACTTCCGGAATGAATGTATCCGATACGATACTTCCCAATTGTATCTTAAGATACTTCGATACATCTGTAAATTTGCTATTATAGGTCTATAAAATGATGCAGCAAATGCCTATGTACATGAGTGTTTATAGAAAATGTCTTAATTGCGACCAGCTTTGTTTATTTTTAAGAAAATATCTCTTTGAATCTCGAACATTCTGTCTGTCTTGCTCAATGTGCATTAGTTTCCTCCCCGAAACAAGTTACTGGAACATGTTTACTTGACAGTTCTTTAGAAGCTGCGCTATCGGTGGTTTTTACTTGAGACTTTTTGGAAATGATGAGTGTCGCTGCTCTGCATGGCGACGAGGTAGCGTGTTGCCGTCTAATTGCAGGAACTTCAATAAGCCCGGTCACGCACTTTACTTCAATAAGAAGCCTCTGCACTATGGCACAAATACCGGTGCAGAGTCTTAAATTGTCCGTAAGCGTAGTTAGAACTTTCGTAATAACACATCACCCGACATCTGCAACGCAGCAACAACGCTGGTAGCGATATTTATTGAGAACCATCATGTGAAGACGATAACTATTGAGTCGGCGCATATGTCCAATGCATTTTATGTCCTCGCTGAGGACATAAAACTGCAATGATTTTTTTTTGTATTCTACTGATCTGCTTACGTAAAGCGTTCGTTAGCAACATATTCACTAACGTGCAATCTCTTGCCATTTGCTCTCCGATAGCACATGTGCCGCCCAGAAACTTCCAAGATGTATTGTACTACCTGGCAAAAAACGTCGCAGGATGTCACTGCTATTCACACTATTGCAACATTTAGCCCTGCTCACCTGCTGGAGGGAGGAAGAAGAAGTGCGTTCGGGCACACCTGAGCCTTGAACTGCTCTCATATCTTTCGTAATTCTGAGGATTCCTGACGACCGCAGATCAAGCGAGACGGAGGACGTCGTTCCCCGAAATGGGGGGACCATCACCCCGACCAGACCGCAGGCCCCAGCCGTCTGCCTACCGATCGACCGAAGATGGGTGACCGTGTCGTCGCAGCCACTCGCTGCGATTCCAGCGACAGCTCATCCGTGGAGGAAATGGAGTCAGAAGCCGATTTCGCGGCAGTCACCAACCGCCGGTTGAAAAGAAAGCTTCGAAGGACGTCAAGTTCAAGGGACTCGCAACCAGCGACAGATCATGGCAAGCAGTCTTTCACAATTTCATACTTGCCTACCTCTCCGACAGACAACTTGAACTCGCTTAACAGGCAGTCCTTAACGGAATATTTCGAGCGGGTCGCACCAGCGCAAGTGACCGAAATCCGCATCAATAGTAGGAAGAACATTTTGTCAGTCGATGTGACAAACAAAACCATCCTTGAGAGACTGAAGGCCGTCACTCAGCTTGGAAGTATATCAGTGCGCTCGTTCCTTGCCCACAGGAAAGGAACAACGACTGGAGTCATAAATGACGTGGACATCGACATCACCGACGCTGATCTTGAGAGGCTAGTGACGTCAACAGTCAGAATCATGACCATCCACCGCTTCGGGCAGTCTCGATGCATTAAAATAGTCTTTGATTCTGAGTCCCTGCCTGCAAGCGTCAAGGTTGGATACGTCAGACATCCGGTGCGCCCTTTCGTGCCAAGGCCTTTGCAGTGTCACAAGTGCTGCAAGTTAGGACACGTCAGCGCTGTGTGCAAAAGCGCGATAACTTGTCAGCGGTGTGGAGGACCCCATAAGATTGACAACTGTGACGCTGCGGCTCCCCTCAAGTGCCCGAACTGCTCTGGTGCGCATGACGCGACATCCAAAGATTGCCCGAAGATAAAAGAAGAAATACGCGTACTAAGGAAGATGGTGAGGGACAACTCGACACACAGAGAGGCTGTCTCATCTATTCGCCGTCACAGACGCCGTTCCAAACGCAGACGCCAACGGAACCACAGCGCTCACCGGATTGATATATCAACCACTGCACCAGATAAACAGGTGACTGCGCAGTGTAAAGCCTCTGCTCCCATCTGGAGTGCACACCGACCGAGTGGTGGACAAAAGGGGGGCCGAACCACCGTTGCAGGAAGATGGTTTAGACGATGAGTGGCCTTCACTGCCGTCTGGAGCAATCAGCAAAACCCCATCATGGGCTGCTACTCCAAAGGTGGCTGAAAACGATAGGCAAGACTTGGACAAAACACAGACACAGACAACACTGAAGAACCTGCTGAAGTCCCTCCGTGCCATTCTGTGCGAGCTACAGACACCGGGCGCGAAGGCAGCAGTGCAGATTCTCAACGTATTGGAACCGCTCCTGGTAGCGCTTCCATAGAACAACATGGCGACCTCATTCGAAGAGAGAATACGCGCATCTGCTATAATGCAGTGGAACGCAAGAGGTTTGCGAAGTAGGCTGTCTGACTTTCGGCAACGGATGCTTAAATATCAGTTTCCAGTGGTTGTTATATGTGAGCCAAACATGGTATCACCTTTTCGGATATCCGGTTACGTGATACTATGGTCTCGCGAGAACCGAAGTACGAGCAAACTGATTATATGTATACGCAATGATTTAACGTACGTGAGGCATTACGTGGCTCCTCATGCTTCAAATGATTATATATGCCTGACTATGAAGCACAAGCGACGTACGATATCTCTCATAGGTGGATACATTCCTCCCAGAAGCCGCGTCGACTGCTCTCACCTTTCATCTGTATTCCAAGCTTGCCCAAGCCCTCACGTGCTAGTAGGAGACTTCAATGCGCACCATCCAATGTGGGGCTCTGCATCGACGAACACTCGCGGCAGGGACATGGCTGATTTCGTGCTAAATAGGGGCCTGATGACCATCAACGATGGATCCCCCACTTTCCTTCGTGGCACATCATACAGCAGCTGTCTGGACGTTTGTTTTGTGACCAGAAATCTCTTGTCTACCACCTCTTGGTGTGTAGATGTAGAAACGCACGGAAGTGACCACCTCCCGACGTATATACAACTAAAAGGTTTCCGCCGTTCAACTCCCCGTTCTGTACGAAGCGTAGACTGGCAAGCCTTCCAAACATCTGTGGATACGCAGTGTGGCCACATCCAATGTATTTCCGAAATGGAAGGCGTTATAGCATCAGCCTTGACAGCAAACACTAAACTCATCAGTGTGCCTAAACCCAGATCGCAAGTTGACGCACAATACGAGCACCTGCGTGCAATGCGTCGCCGCGCAGAAAGAAAGTACAGGAGGACGAGATCACCATCAGACCTGTCTACATCTCGTCAAGCACAGCGACATGTACTCCGACACCTCGACAAGCTCGACAGGCAACGGTGGAGAACATTTTGTGGTTCTCTGGATCCCAGGAAACCACTATCACGAATATGGCAGGTTGTACGAAGCCTTCGGACACCTACGCCGCAGTTGTTCCCATTCCGAGGTGTGGCCCTAAAGCACGGGCGGAGTGAAGTAGAAATAGCAGAAGATTATTGCCGATTGCTCGTAGGCACGTCCTTCTCACCGGGGTCACCTTCATGTTATGCCTCACCACCATCCTGTGACGAGCGTCTCGACTTGCCGTTCACTTTGCACGAGCTCGACGCTGCTATCTCTGCCTCCCGACACTCCTCTGCGCCAGGGCCTGATGGAATCACTTATTCGGCTCTCTCTCATCTCAGCCAGGAAGCACGGAAAGCTCTTTTTGTCCTTCTATAATGCTACGTGGGACACGGCGACGGTACCAGATAACTGGAAGTGCAGCCGCATAGTGGCCATATTGAAACCAGGCAAGTGTTCCAACGAACTCTCTTCTTACAGACCAATTGCCTTAGCCAGTTGCGTCGGCAAGGTGATGGAACGTATGGTGCTTACGAGACTGGAATGGCTCTTGGAGAATACTCTCACCTTGCCAGATTTCATGAATGGTTTCCGCAGGGGTCGTTCATCCATAGACGGAGTTATAGACCTAGTTTCGTCTGTGGAACAGGAAAGACAACGCCGGAGATTAGTTGGTGCAATTTTTTTTGGACATAAAAGGCGCCTACGATAACGTCCTTCATGAAGCCATCCTTGACGCGCTTGAAGACGTTGGCGTAGGAGGTCGACTTCACGCATGGATTGCCAGCTATCTCAGTGATCGTACCATTTTTCATGTCAACGGCTGACGGCGACACCGGCAGGCACTATGTCAACCGTGGCGTTCCACAAGGCGCGGTCCTCAGCCCAACACTGTTCAACGTCACGCTCATTGGTCTTGGTGCGGAGCTTCCTGACAATGTCAAAATCAGCGTATACGCAGACGATATTTGCATATGGGCTTCCGGAGTAACGCGCCCACAAATGCGAGCAAGACTACAACAGGCTACGTCAATAACATCCAAGTACTTGCGCCGTCAAGGCCTGCAACTCTCAACTGCAAAGTGTGCTGCATTGGCGTTCACAAGGAAATCAATGACGCGGTATCCGATATTCGCTGACGGAGCAGTGATTCCTGCTGTGACGCATTACAGATATTTAGGCGTCGTTATTGACCGCAACCTATCTTGGTCGAAGCACGTCACAGCGCTGCGGACCAAGCTAAGCAGCTTTGTAGACGTGCTTCGTGTTGTAGCTGGACTAAGATGGGGCCCCTCTGAGAAAAGCCTTCTTCAGTTGTACCAGGCATTGTTTGTGGGATATCTCCGCTACAGCGCACCTGTGCTTTCACGTATGCGTACAACGTGCATTCGTACGTTGAAGAGCCTTCAAGCGCGAGCACTCCGGACATGCCTAGGCCTCCCGCGATGTACTACAACATCAGGCACCATCGAAGAGTCACGCACCTACCCTATAGAGGCTTACACGTCTTGTGAACCTCTTCGAATTCACCTTCGGCTGCTGACCCGGCATGCGCACCACCACTTGTCTTCACTGCCGACGAACCGACCAGGCTGTGCCTACTCGGAATGCATCAATACTCACAGAAGTACCATTCCTCTAGGTTTTGCACCAACCGAGGTCCCTGAAGTGCCACTGTGGACACTGAGAAAACCACTGGTGTGTCTTCAAATACCTGGGATCCCAAAGAAATCACGGGTGCCTTGTGCTGGCCTAAAGCAACTCACCCTGGCATACTTGACTGAGACATACAACGACTCTATACATGTATACACTGATGGATCTGTGACTCCTTGCGGTTCAACCGCCGCTTTTTGTGGTCCCTACACTGGATATCTCCCGGCAGTACAGATTAGATCATAACTCATCATCAACAGCAGCAGAATTGGTTGCTATACGGGAAGCTGTTCGCTTTGTATCGGACCAAGCACCACGCAAGTGGAACTATACTTTCTGATGCAAAATCCGCATTGCAAGCTCTCAATTCATGCTCAAGACGAGGACAATATTACGTATTGGCTTCCGAAATTATACAGGCATTCGATATCACGCAACGGAATGGTCACTCGGTCATCTTCCAATGGGTACCTGGACACTGTGGCTTGGCAGGCAACGTGCTCGCTGATGATGCAGCAAAAACCGCTTTGGACAACAACGCCATTCTCGTAAATATTCCGTACTCTCGCAGTGACGTGAACTTCTTGTTGAGATCACTTATGCGAGAGTTCACAATAACTTACTGGTCTCAACCGGACAATCGGCATAGGCGTCTGCGGGAAACAGACCCTAACATGACTTTTCGACTGCCGGCTAAAATAAAGCGACACCACGCCAGTCTGCTGCACCGGATTCGACTAGGCGTCGCCTTCACCCGACGCTACGCGCACCTCATCGGCCGTGTTGACAGCCCCAACTGTGAGCGCTGTCCAGTGGTTGAGACTCTAACACATTTATTGTGCGACTGCCCTCTTTACGTGTCCCAGCGGAAGATGCTGGTTTCAACGTTGGCCGGCATCGGTGTTAACACACTAAGTGAAACTAACATATTGTCCGCAATGTCCGACCAGACAGCATCAAGGACTGCTACAAGGGCGCTTATAGATTTTATGAAAAATACTGGACTTGACAGTAGACTTTAAGAAGACCACTGGGTGTGACGTGGTCAATGTACATACGCATCACCTCTTCCTGTCCCCATCATCATCATCACCCTTTTCTTCCCTTTCCCTTTTCCCCTGTGCTGAGTAGCAGGCCAGAGCGCACAAGCTCAGGCCGACCTCTCGGCCTTCTAATAAATTTCGCTCTCTCTCTCTCTCACCTGCTTATTTGTAGCACAAAAAAAAACTTCGGGTGACCTAAAAAGGAAAACGAACACACCTAAGGGAAATAGCAAGGTGGTTCGGTATTAGAAAAAAATGAGAGTGAATAAGTATACAGGGTATTTCACGTAACTAGAACGAAATAATATAAAAAAAAGCGTTTAACCGCGCCTGAATGAAACCAATGGCATATGGTTTACCATCACGTGGCATCAGTTATAGTATTTTAATATTGAGCTTAACTGGTTGATTAACTAAGGTCAATTATGCGAGATTTTTTTTAATATTTACTTTAGGGCCCAGTTCGTTCCGTCACATCGTAGAGCACGTTTAAAGACGACCGAACCAATTCTCTTTAGCGGCGTTCATGCTGCTTGGTGAGTACTTTCTGGATTTTAAAGAAAGCGCGCGAAATATGAACTAAAACCACGTGACTGCGCTCATGCGCTATCGCACTGCAGCGCTCGTAAACGTGCTTCGAGCGAAACAACCGGGACGCGAACCGTCAGCCTGTATCGCTCTTCAGGGACGATGGTGTTCCTTTGCCGTGTGTGGCGGTCAGAAATGTTGACGCGCTGTGGAGCCGATGGCTGAAGCCGCGGCCGCTCATTTCAACGAGGTCCACGTGCCGTTTGTTTCACTCGAAGCACTCCTGAGAGCGCTGCAGCACAATAGTTGCTTGATTGCGAGGTGGCTTACTTGGAAAATACTTAAATTTGCTGAATACCTGCAATCTCTTGTCATGTGCATAGGGTGCGCGCGCAGTTCTGTTCTTCCCTTCCTTTTTCTTTTCTTTGTGCTTGAATAAAGCTTTTAATTGTCAGTCAGCGCTCGTGTTGTGCAGTCTCTTCTTTGTGTTCCGTTTTTTGCGCTGTTCAATATGAACCCCAACCAACTAGCCCAATTCTCCCTTTTACTGCAGCACAATAGTAGTCATATTTGTGCACATTTCTTTAAACACCGAAATAATCACTACGTAGCACGTAACTTTCCACAAAAAATCAGATCGGTCGTTCTGCAATGCCCTATACAACGTATACAACGAAACGCACTTGGCGGTAAATCCCAACGTTGGTTTTATTCAGTTGAGGTTAACCACTTCTTCGTAAATATTTGGTTCCATTCAGGCGAAATATCCTTTATAAACACGATACAGGCGGTACGCCCAAAGCTATCAAAATAAAACATGATGTATAGTCAACTTAGGTGTTAAGATCAGACAGTAGAAAGCTCAGTGTCTACGAAAAATAGCATAGAAGGTCTCGTTGGTACGTTCATGAAAAAAAAAAAAACCTGCGCACTTCGTACTCTTTCTCACATCCCCATCCTAGCATGCTTATGACCTTTTCTTATACTTTCTATTAATATAATGCAAACTGATTTTCGCAGTTTTATTAAACCGTAAGCAGAATTTATCTTACTGTATACTCTAGGCACGCTCAGAATACTTTACCTTTGTTCTCAGCGTCACCATAATATAACAGTAAACTCACATGGAATGGAGATGTTTGAATAGTAGCAATAACCGAGAAAATTAAAAGAAAAATAAGAATAAAGCAGAGAAGGAGTTTAGGATCAGGTTACGAAAGACATATTACAATAATCATACGAGCAAACACTATACAGACGCTATATAGAAAATGTGTAGGATGCAAACGGAGGAGATCAAAGAGAGAACTTGTGCATTTGGAATTAAGCTATCATTAAAAATACTTCTTGAATCATTTAGGACGACGAACAAGGATAAAGTACGCCAAAATATTTTCTGTTACGTAAATGCTTGTTCTATTGCATCTAGCAGGGACACCGTTATGCGACGGTTGTTAGAATCTAAATTGCATACAAGTCAATCTCATCTCATCGCGTCAACCTTACACTCACCAGATCTTTGAAATCACTGGGTGAAAGCCGCGAGACGCTAAGCAACCCCATTCTTACATACTTGAGACTTTACAACGAAGCACCACGCAAGGCAAACGTCGATAACGACAACAAAGGGGCATCGAAATTTGAGGGAAAGACGCCGCACGCATTGGAGCACGCAGCACAGTACCGTTGCTACAAACAAGGTTCATGGCACCGACAGAGCTAAAATTAAAGAAAACATAAAAAAACGATAGGTCGGCTGCGCGTCGCCGTTCGCACGCTTGTTTTTGTCAAGATTGCTCGAGCGCCATCACGTGGCTCTTCTCCACAAATAGGGACGCGTATAGACCTAATCGATAGCGCTCACTGGAACACCCTGGCGGAATGACAAAAGTATGTCACTCTCGCGTTAATTTAACTCAGGAGGCTTAGTGGCAGCAATATCAGTTTGAGAAGCAGGGTCCAGCCGACGTTTATTGTTTCGCTTGGCGGCGTTTCTGGAGCAGTATCTTGTATCTTAAGATACACGATACATTATTGAATATATCGGAAATACAGATACAGATACTAGTTTTGCGACACGTATCGCGATACAGATACAAGATACCCTATGAGTATCTAAGATAGTATCTAAGATACATGTATCTTCGATACTGCCCAGCCCTGCCGTGTAGATATCTTTTATGAATTGTCTCCTAACCTGCTTTGCCGTGTTCTGCCTTCTCTCGCATTACCATCGTACGCGATAAACTGATTTCACTTTGTTTTCTGCGTTTTGCGACTGCGCAAGCGGAGATTGCAGGGCGTGTAGACGAAAAGCGCGAAATCCTGACTGGCTGAACGCTTAGTGCGGACATTCCACGTGTTTTATGAAGAAATAGGTGGCGAGGAGGAGATAGCGCTTGTAGGAACGGCAGTGAAGGCCAGAAAGAAACTATACTGCCTCGCCTTTAAACTCGGTGTGGTTTAGGGGCCCTTGAATGATATTATCTGGGGTTTCATATGCTTTAACAATGATATGATTATTACGCCGGCTGTAGTGAAGGGCTCCGGAAATTGCGACCATCTGGTGTTCTCTAACGTGCACTGACATCGTACAGATATTGGGCTATAACAGAGAGTTTATGGATTGTCCGGAAACTTCTTCGCGTTAGCGTTATACCGGATACCGTAGGCGTAAACATGAAAGGACGGATAGGTAGCGCCATCTGGCGGGGCCCAGATGTACCTGATAAGCATACAACTGTTACTGAAGAAAGTTACACAACATTCACCTTCTATGCTGGTATAAATTCTCGGCAGCGGCCTAATACCGAATGAGTCACCTTTTTTTAAGGTTTTTCTTTCACAAAGACACTAGGCGAAAACTAATATTTGTGTTTGCACGACGTGTCGCAAGATGCCGATATCGTCGTCCGGTAAGACGGTATCCCGCAAGCCCATTTTGCAGATCCCGGATTAACGGACAAGCTAAAAACCTCTAACATGTCACGATTTCCAGCCATGTAGGCCAGGCTAGCCCCGCCTGCTGCAATATCACAACTACCACCACCACCAGTACGTCGCGTCCAAATGATAACTAAGAGGAAAGAAAAAAAATCATATCGTTACCACGGAAGCTGATTGTTTCAGAAAACAAAGAGCTTTCTAAAGCGCAGTAGTATCTGCGCAACTAATAATAATAATAAAATCATTATCAGGGGTTTTACGTTCCAAACCAAGATATGATTATGAGTGACGCCGTTAGTGGACGGTTCCGGAAATTTCGACTAGTTGGTGTGACATCACACAGTACAGGGGCGTCTAGCATTTCGCCTCCACCGAAATGCAACCGCCACGGCCGGGATCGAACCCGCGACCTTCGGGTCAGGAGCAGAGCACCATGCATAACCACTGCTCCACCACAGCGGGCTATCAGCGCAACCTCATGGACCACTGAAGTGCATCGGAAGAAACAGCATTATTATGAAAATTACATGCTTGATAGTTCAATGACATTTATATGACTAAACCGTGTCGTTGACCTGCGTAACGTTCTTGAACGCCTTTATACACCGTAAATCCTATATTTTTTTATTTTTTTTTGTTTTTTACAGGAAGCCTTTTCAACGGTTGCCCTGTAGTCGTTTTCGGAACCCATAACATTCATCTAGCATGATTTTCTTCTATTTTGTTTTGCTGAGTAATTTGGGATAAGACGCAATTGAGGCCTCTCTCTACCTGATGCGAGGAGAGTAATGACGTCACTTTACATAATGCGCATGAAGAGCTCTCTTCATTCTCGTAGCCAACACGCAACATACTACATAAAGAGAAGAGAGGTAGAGACAGACGAAGCTTTACTTAATGTGCAAAAGGATCTCCTCGGTAGCTATTCGCTTCAATAGCTACATGCGCTATCACAATAGCGTGCTTAGAGTAATTTGGGCTTATCTTGTATCGCCAAAGATTTCTTCTCAATGTTCGTCGTAGGCACACGTGCGCATCGCACACAGGCACATACAGACATACGCACATGCACACACGATCGCCATGAAGAATTGTTCGCGATAACCGCCTATTGTCGCTGCAAATGTGACCGCTAAAGGTAATGTTTGGTCTGATGTAAGTTTTCGAGTCGGAACTATACTGACGTGACGCGAACTGCAGACGGTGTAGTCCGCCGCGGTGGTAGCGGTTAGGGTGCTCGACCGCTGACCCAAAGGTCGCGGGTTCGATCCCGGCCGCGGTGGTCGCATTTCGATGGAGGCGAAATGGTAGAGGCCCGTGTACTGTGCGATGTCAGTGCACGTTAAAGAACACCAGATGGTCGAAATTTCCGGAGCCCTCCACTACGGCGTCTCTCATAATCATATCGTGGTTTTGGGACGTTAAACCCCAGATATTATTATTATTATTATTGCAGACGGTGTAAGCCAAAGTACGTGCATTACTGAGACCGGAATTCTAGCGTTTCAATCCGTGAGTACTGTATGCGCGCCCGCACACATGTAAACGCACACACACGCGAGTGTATCCCAACAGAGAAAATGCTGCACGTAAACATGTGTACGCATATTGTTACGGGGAGACAATATGCGCACACGGACACTAATGCAGACACCTACATCCATACACTCAAAGCATAAGCACGCACATGCAGACACGCAAACGCATACATGCCCACAGAGATTTCTTTGACTGGAGGCGCAGCAAGACTGGATACGCTATTGAAAAATTTAAACTTGTCTTCACCAATCTAATATTCGTTAATATTACGCGTAACATCAAGAATGTTTGGAAATTTATTTTACGAAAAATTATTACTCAAGAGCGTGTTGTAAGTACACGTGCTGTTGTAGTTAACAAAATATAGGAGTTTCCTTAATTGCCGAAGCCAAATTTTTTCGCTTTTTTGTTCGTCAATACATTAGCGCAAGCCTCAGCTGATGGCGTCACATTTTCTTATATTGAGTTCTTATTTCGAGAACTTATGATCTGTGTCGCAAAAAAAAAAAAGAAAAAAAGCTTACCGAACGAGCAAGCAATGCGGCTTCCAAAAACGAAAGGAACACTCCCTGACAGCAAAACGAAAAAGAAAAAGCTTTTTTTCTCGAAGTTTTCACCCTCCATTTCGCTCCATAGTTCACGCCTTGTTAGCTAAATGAGCTCATTCCGTGTAGTCTACATAATCACAAAAGGCTCAAGCTAGCGTACACAATTGTTCTTTCATTTTTATCTCTCCCCTGAGAAACACCTGCCCCTCGAGACTTAGCTCTTGTTTACCAACGCCTACCTCGGCCTCACGCACCATCGCGCACACTCCCACGACGGCTCGTCTAAAAAGACGCATTGCAGTCATTAAGTGAAAGGACCCCGGCCCCCCTCCCCCTCTCTCTCCTCCTCTCTAGACAGCGGCTTGCGGGATTACCATATCCCTTCGCCCTCTGCGGGGCCTTCAGCGGCGTAAATTTTTGTAGCTGAATGCGCGCGCGTGCACACACATACAATGTGCCCGCAAAAACTACTACGCGAATATCCCCGTGTGGGTGCGCATTGCATCTGTGGCCAGAATTATTGTTCAACAAATTGCCGCGCAGGAGGCCCACGAAATACACGCACGCTGGGACGAGGGAGTTGTTCTGGCGGGGAGGACATGGTGGAACGTCGGGGTCGGAACAACTTTTCGTGAATATTAATTGGGTCGATTCGTTAGTGGGGGAGGCCAAGCACGGATGAAACCGCGTGGCTTGTTCCCCCGGCATTTGCGCAGATTTGCGAGAGCCTACACTGTAAGCAAAAACTATCCGAGATTGGGGTTTTTGCGGCTCATGAGCTCTGAAAACTCCTTCGCGTTTAAAATTACTACCTCATGTTGGAGTAAAAGGCGGTACATGACATAGTTTTACCACCACCTCTCAGGGACGTAGTAAAAGGATGTCACAATCCAGTTTTACTACGTGGGGAGTTTTCTGTCACGTGATTTTTAACCACCGTTTCAGAGTTTATTATCACATGACTGGAATCTGCAGCTGCTTCGGCGGCTTCCCCCCCCCCCCCCCACCGAGTGACGCTCTCAGTTCCAGCGAAGGTATGCGAACCCCACAAATGCCTTTTTTTTTTTTTTTTTCAAAGATTGGTATGGCATTGTCGCGCTTCGTGGTTGACCCCCAGTGCATGCACTTTCACTGGAACTGGGTGCTGCTGAAGGAAAACGAGCGAGGAAAGCATTCTGTGAACGAAAGGGCGTGCTCGAAGAAAAAAAAAACCTGCTGGAAAGCCGTCTTGCAGATTTTCGCAAATCGTTGGCGTATGTTTAGTGGCCCTGGAGACTGGCGAGTGTCAGAAGCTCGCGCTGTATGTGTCTCGTTGCGCTGATGGCAAGCTGAACTGGATCTCACGTGTTTCTTCTATCATCGAGCGGCCGTGCGCGTACGAGCGCGAGCCTCCGAACCTGGACGTCGCGGATACCTCGCTTCCGTGCTGAATCGCGAAGAGCTACGAAGAACACTGCCAGCGGTAACAACATCAAGCTGGTGTGATCGTCCGTAGTTGCTTCGTGGAGAGTGACCGGTTACAACTTCGAAGCGATAGGAAAAACGCTTCGCTACGTCGTCGGCACCGAGCCGGCCAGCGGCCAGTGTGAGTGCGTCGCCGGAGCAGGTGAAACAAGCGTCGCATAGATTTTGTTTCACAGAAAGCAATGTCTGCTGTAGTATCACAGAAAGCAATGTCTGCTGTAGTAAAGTACAGTCGGAATTGTCCGCTGCATGCGCCAACCGTTGTCAAACATCTCGATCGAAGGTGGGCACCGATACAAGGCACACGGAACCAGCGTATGACCGCCGGTGAGCACGGAGAAAACCCGGACGGTGAGCCGTCTCGTTCGTTGCGAGTACTTCGCTCCGTAAGACGCCGCGAATAGCGGAGACGTATTTTTCATTGCTGTCTAAAATAACGACGACGAAAATTGCACAGGAGGTGCATTCTGTGATCGCCAGCTGTCGCATAGCCGTGCTCCTCGAAAAGGCCTAGCGACGCCGTTGGTCTGAAGCCGGTACAGGCGCTGCACCGCTCTTCTTCGCCGGCGTTCCTGAATATGTGCTGCTACTGTGTTTGTGTACTGCCGCTCAATGAAAATTATTGAGCTGCCATGGTTTGTGTGTGCTTAGGTACATTTTGTGGAGTTGTGCGTGAGCACTGCTAACGCGTGTGGGCCAACAGGCTGGAGTGCCAGCTAGTAATTGGATAATCAAAAAGGTAAGATCGGGAGGGTTTCTGCTAAGAGGTCGGTGTGACTCATGGTGACTTGCAACCCACCTTAAGTTTACGCGTGCGCTATGAAACTTTATTGTTCAACGATGCCAAAAAAAGTAGCTCTCCCACCGGCACTACATGGCAGGTCAAAATGCGGTGCTATATATACCGGGTGGTCGAAGTACGGTTGAGTAACGCGAGCGGACCGTTCAGGTGATGTTTTATTCTGCATTGGTTGTGTGTGTGTGTGTGTGTTAATTTCTGTAATGTCATCAATTCCGCGTCATTTGGTGTTTAATAAATGCGTTGGCTCATGGTCCGATCACAGCCGTCACTTTTTATTTTGTTTGTACCACTAGAAATAACTCTCAGAAATCACCCTAAAAACCTTGTAACGGCAGTAAAAAATTACTCCAACTATACTCGCTGAAAACCTCGGCGGGGTAAATAATTACTACCGTTTCAACGCTCAAAAACTCAACTATCGTGAGAGTAAATTTTTACCTCGACTGGCACGTAGTAAAAAAACCCAGAAAAGGTAGTGCGCTAGAGGACAAGCAGTTTACTCCCGTTTTTGGTTTTTTTCTGGTTATTTTTGTTTAGTGTGTAGAGGGAAAAGAATGCACCTGCCCTGAGTACGGAGCGTGCTGTTGTACCGCCATGAAGCGTCGTGAACGCGGACGTGATTTGTATTCTTCGTTTGTTTCATTTGGACGTTGGTTTGAGTGCTTTGAGGAGTACGGGGATGCTGCTACAAGCTGCCACTTCTTGTGGTCGTAAGGAAAGAATTATGCGCGCACTCGAGTGCGTTGCCGTTGCACGCATACATGCAACTGAGGAAAGCATATGCGGTTGCAGAAACGCAGCACCTGAAAAATTCTCACCGGTGTAAGTTCGTAGCCATGAAATTTTCAGCTTTTGTATTTTCGCAACTTTCAATTTCCTAAGTGTCTTGTCTGTTGCAGCGCCTTATTCTATGGGAATACGGCGTGTTCAAACTTGTGTAGTCTAATTGCTTGTAGCTTCGTCTTTCTAATGGCGTTGGGTATAGTGTGCTTCCGTTGCTCTGATAGGTCTACTCTTTAAGCAAGAATATTACTTTAAGCGCAAGACGCGGAAATCACTCTGCGGCACATGCATGACTTAGGACTGCTACATTGATAATGGAACATTTCATCCAATTTCACGGATTCGTAAGCCACGAAAGCCGTCCGAAGCCAGACGAGCAAATGAAGGCAAATTCGTGCATACTATATGCATCAATTCAAACAATGACTTGTCTACCGTACTTGGAACTCCTGTGACCATCACCCCTCCCCATCGGCGGAATAAACTTTTGGCTACTCCCGCCTGCGTGATAATGCCATTGGTGCACTTAAACGGTTATCTTTTTTTTCTTTTTTCAAATTATTCAGCATGCGGAATCTTCACCAAGATTTCTTACCCTAACTCTTTCATCCCTGAAGTCAACACTATGCCACTCTGGTTGGTCCTACGTGACCACCAGAAGCGCGCAGCGTTAATAAATAATAAAAAAAAGTTTCATTTATAGAAGAGTTTCGCAGAATGAGAAAAAAACAGTAATATTTCGTGGTCTCAAAATTAATTTCGCGCATATCGGGCGGGTGCATTGCTCAGGCTCCACGGCATCACCCATGCATTCTCACCGCACAGGATATCTCTTACGGTTCAAGAACTTCCTTCTCTTCGGCCCCCAAAGCTGCCGCGTTATTATTTTTTTACCCTTCTCTTAAATGTGAGGAAGAAAGGGACCCGCTCGCATAATCCGGTGATTTGGGAAGTGTCAAGAATCCATAACTCACGGCTTGTCGGGCGAGCGCTTACAAAATGCGTCAGGTATTAGCCGCCGGAAGGATCCGAACCGCGTTGCTTTCTTTTTCAATCACCCCTCCCCCCAACCCCACCTTTATTTTTTATTCATACATCTCACAGCTTACGAGCTCGAGGGCTGAGGGCGTTCACGCGGCTTTCAATACGTAGCACAGCCCCGGTGCTTCTCACACTTTTATCGTTTTTGAAGTATCCTGTTACGACCCTCCGCAAGACCTCCGAGACCTGGCACTTTCGCGGCCTGCTCTGCTTCATTTCGCTTTTTAAGCTATTTATGTTTTCAGCAGCGCGTAGTCTTGCGCTGCACAGGCCTGTGGTGTATGAGCGGGGTTAAGGAGCGTACAAGCGCGTGTAACGAACGTGAAAGTGAGAGAAACAAGAAAAAAGATGACACAAAATGGCGGACAAGGGTTGTGGCGCTTGTACGGAGACGTCGCCTTGAAGAAAAATGGCCGCCTTGCATTATGAATGAGTCCTTCCCGCGAACTGAGGAGGAGGTAAGAGGGGCGTCGGTCCCGTAGTACATACACGACACGCGCCCCGCTTGCGACGCGACTGAGTTGAGGAGAGGTCAGTGTATCATCGGCAAAAGCGGCGACAACGATCTGCTAGGCAAAAGTACCGGAGTTTTTAGTTGTCCGTATCCTACCACTTCTAAAGTACTGGTGTTTGTTGTAGAAATAGAGTGCTAACCGGAAATAGTCATATGTAGGCTGCGGGTGATTGAAGTTTGATGATGCTAAACGTGCCTGTTTTATGGCTTGACTGAAATATACGACGGCGCAATATGTGCCGTTTTATGCAGTTTTTAGTGGCACGTGCAACGATAGACACTTTTGTTTCTCTTTCAAACACTTCCGGTTGAGCAGTTCCGGTTTTCCGCATATTCAGAAAAAAGCCTTATAAGAAATAAGAGTGGCACAAAATGATGCTACTGGTTCAAGTTAAGAGTTATTGGATACATATGATAGTGGAGCGAAACTTCAATTAAGATAAGGGTGAAGACCTGTGGCGACAATTAATGATAATTAATTGAATGCGTTCCATTAAAAGAGCACACTGTATTCTTCTCAGCCGATGGGGCCTTTGTGGCAGCCTGGTGGAGCAGAGCTCAACTACGCGCATCTTTCTACGTGGTCACTGAGATCCTCCTCGGCAGGGCCACGCCACACAATGTTAACCCAGGGAATACACCAGGTCACACGAACGCCGAGGAGCGGATCCACTACCAGACACCCTGAGTCAAGGGTTAGGATCGCCGACAGTTTATTCTTCCATGACAGTGATCTTCACTGCTAATTTCTGTGAAATGGAGTAGCCAACGCTTTGTAAGAGCGCCAACATCTTCTAAACAACGTATAATAAAAATGCTTAATCATTCAGGGAAACTGGAAGATGGAATTCGTTGGTGCCGGCTGCTTGAACGTACTCGCGAGTTAAAGGGCACGATTTCATTCGGATGAAAGCCTGCGCGCACAAATTAAGAGGAGCCGGAAATAACGAGAACTGATGTTTAGAAATAACTCGCCTACATTCTTCATGCGAGACTACTTTCTCCGTATTGAAGTACACTGTGCAAGGCAGAAATAAACTAGTCGCCGTGCTTCATTCATTGCTAGAAAGTAACAGCAGCACCTTATGTATGAAAACCCTGGTGCTTTCGACTATTTCTCCTTTATATCCATAAAAAACATTGGAAACGCTTTATTTTATGATGGTCTTTTTTTTCGTCCTTAAATGCAACTTGTCTATTGAAGCAAGATAAACAAAGTAGAGTCGGTGGCAAAAGGCAATAGTCAAGGTAGCATAATAATAATTGTTGGGGTTTAACGTCCCAAAATCCCGATATAATTATGAGACACCCCGTAGTGGAGGGGTTCCAAAATTTCGACCACCTGGGGTTATAGACAAGCGGTCATCTCTTCTTTAAGGCTGCAACTCAAGGAAGATAAGACTCATTGCCGAAACGTTGGCGCCAACGACACCCCGTTGTTCCCGAAATTTTTATTTCTTGAAGCTTCCATCTTCCCCTGAAGCTGTTTTGGACGTTCAGCTGCGGTCACACATGGTAAAACACATCAGCGTGTTCAGCAAATGCATTCGTCTTCGAGCATAGAAAATCGTTTCAACGCACTGTCTACATCATTTTCTGCCCACTTTTAATTAAAAATAGTGCACCTAACCATCAGTTTTATTGTATACGTCCCTGAATACCCCCGAATTTTATCGTAGTTATAGCTTCACTTTACCGGTATAACCGTACTTCATGCTCAAGCAACTTTTATCACTACTCAAGACATCGAGGCTCAGGGGTGTCGCCAAAACATAACCAGCAAAAACAAATATGTACACAAAGTTAAACATGTTGACGTGTAAAATTTCAAACGCAGGAGAGTCTTTTGCTTAGGTAGCGATGACAGGCGTGATTTAAAAAAAATAATCCTAGAACGACTCAGTGACTGCGACAAAAAGTGTTTATCGAGCCATATATGTAATTTTACTTTTTTCTGTATAAAAAGAAAAAAGAGGTTGTATTAATTTGCTCCGAAATTGCCTGATTTCCCTTCGGTATTTTAACATCGTGGTTTAGAATACCAATAATAAAGAGTATTGAGTTCAATTCTTTTTTTATTTCACTTTTTCGCTTAAAGAAAGAAGGCTTACATAACGCTGATTGCAACTTTGCTTGAGAAGAGAGATTTTGTGAATTCCTTCATTATCTAAGCATGCAGTGACGAGTTAGCGCCGATCATTCCGCTCCAGATAAATAGCGTATGTCGTAGAATGAACGGTTTCTGTTTTTGCACGGGTCAGTGGCGCGAGATCTTGGTATCTTTCTTTATTTTCCATTCTTTGACCTTTGACGCAGCAAGGAACCCTCTGTAACGCGCGGGGTAAAAAGAAAAAAAATTGGGGACCCTTAAGCTTTGTCTTTAACCCTTTCAGTCCCGAATTAACTATTTTCAATGTAAGCAACTAGTTTTTACATTTCGAGATGCACATGATCGTGGTAGTCCGAAAAAACTGAAAAAATCTTTGCTCACACTTTCCAGTGAAGAGTAATAATTGGGACAATTAATTTAATAAATAATTATTATTTAATAATATTTCCACAATTTTTACTTCATTTATTACTTAAAATGTTATGTAGACAGGATAGCATAATGTGCAATAGCCAAAATTCAAATTTCCGGCACAGAACTAAAATAAATGCCCTATCTCTACATAGTGAAAGAAGACGCTGCCTCAGCAAAATGCGCGAGCAGCACAACTGCTTCTGTAATTTCTTCATTCAGACGTGACGTCGCATTATTGTGTGTGCCATGTTGACACCACATGTAGGGCAGATGCTAAATACGGGCTCTTGAGGAAGAACAACGCTTTATCTTTACCAGATGCTTGCTGACTGACCTACATAATTTATGATTCCAATTGGAATCACTGGGACTGAAAGGGTTAAGAGTTCAACGCGATAGCGATATCCTGTCCCTAGTGCTTACTTCAACCACTTAGTGCATACTAGCAATGCACCCACTACGTGGTGTTAAGGGAATAGGCGCAGTAACGTGTGTGCCTTTTGTAATGGGCGGCCGGCTTTAAAGCACGAAGTCGTTATGATAGTCACATGTTCTCACGCCTGATGGCAATGTACGCTTGTACCACGCAATATTATTGCGATATTACATGTTATATTGCGATGCCTATATACCGGACGCGTGTGTTTGTGAAACATGAACGTTGTTTTCATTGCATTTCCAAGCAGAGGAAGTTCTTTTCACTGCATTTCAACACAGAGGCGTGGCTGTGTGTAGAACACCTGCTTGGCCCGCAGACGGCCTGGGTTTGATCCTCACTCGGACCCGAAAATTTTTATTATTTATTTTATTTGCATCTTTCTCGATTTTTTCGGTCACGGACAAGATGATGATTTTTCGCTCACAACCAACGACGCCAACGCGGACACCGACGCCGACGCCGACGCCGGCATTTTTGTGAAACGAGCTCTTTAACGCTATCGCGTTAAAAAAGAGGAAGAAATAAAGAAAAAAGAAATCTATGCTGGAAAGGCACTCTGAGCGGCCGTCAGCCCACTTGAGATAGGTCGCTTTATAACGGGGTCCTGCGATATTCACCACTGAAAAGCGAGATGTGTTGACAAGAACAGCGTTGCGCACTCTGTTCCCGCTCCCTCTCAAAGTCAATGTTTGCTCCCACTTCGTTTCGGTGTTTGTGTTTTTTTTTTCTCTCTAGCGGTCTGCCAGGCTGTTAGCAGTAACTTTACTACAAAAGTGACTTGGCCGGTGTTTATTTCTTTTGCTGTTTTCCTGCAATTCTGTTTATCGCTTTCCTGTATTATTATTATTATTTTTTTTAATGAGGAAAGAGCGCGGTAAAAACACGAAGACGAAGTAAGGAACGAGCAACACACAACACGAAGCGCTGTGTTGCTCGTTCCTTACTTCGTCTTCGTGTTTTTACCGCGCTCTTTCCTCATTGAAAATGTTAAACCAACTAGCCAACAAGTTCACCCTATCAGACTTTTTTTTTTCTGTTATAAGCTAGAGTAAAGTGGTGTACTGGGCGAGCTGGTATAGATTCATGGCGAGACTTAGCTCGTGGAAAACAGGACACAGACAAGAAGACACGCGACAGGCGCTGACTGAAAACTAAAGTTTAATGAAAAGCAATCCCGCTTCTCATTTTTGGCAATAACGTGACCAAAAAAACAGCCAAAGATACGCCCTCCCGTGAACGAAAAAACAAAAAGTTTTAGCACGCGTGAAAAACACAAGCCAATGTTATCTCTACAGTGAACGTCACCGATAACTGCATACCGAAAGTTATCTTAGTGTTTCCAGAAGATATGAATGCTCAGCCTCCGACAAATGTAGCGAGGGGTGACGCCAGTCTCCTTCTTAATCATGACAGCTTCAACTTGTTTCCTAGCCATTTGGTGCTTGTGGGCAAACAAAGCTAGTGTTACGAGCTAGTAGTTTTCAGCGGATCGTTGCGTACGCGGACTGGAAACAATAGTGCTTTCCGCATCCCCATTGGCCGCTGTGGCGGCACTCCATGTCGCCTTTTCATACGGTAGTGTACCGGTGGTGCGGTAAAAGCCCTCTGCAGGGAAGCCGACATGTGAAGCCACATGGACATGTGAAGCCGACATGGACAATTGCACACGTCATGAAAATTATGTTTTCAGGCAAATTTGGGGATAAACATGCGTTTCCCCACGTGATGTTTAAGGGGCCGCGCAAAATGCTGACAAAATGTAGAAAGAAGACGCAATACCGATGCCACAGAAAAACAGCCTTCTTGGGAATGCGGCAGTTTACAATAAAACTCTCCTCAGACAACTCCCAGAGGAGATTTTTCTCCCGTTAGATCCGCCTTCACCGAGTAGTCTGGTCTCGAGCTTCTTCTATTATTTTATTTTTTTTTGGGGGGGTATTCGTGAAAACTGTTTGATGCTGGCGATTAAGGTCCGTGCATTGCGCTCAGGCTTCGAGAGACAATGTAACGAAGGCTTCGAAGTAATTTGGACAACATGAAAGCTGACTTCCACCAGCAACCTCTACATTGCGTCTAAATTTATAAAACGAACGAGCTCTTCTACGTACCACGACTATGAAAATGCGGCCACTGTGGCAGGAAGCCGAACTCGTGAAAATTTTTCACAAGCTACAGAATGCCGTGTCAATCGAGGAACCTGCGCATTTTTGCTTCGATTAACTGGTGGCACAGGAAGAAGGGATCAGCAACTTCTTGGGCTTGGAATAAAAGGTGTCTCGCGTGCATGCAACCTATTTACTACAATCCTTCCTGTTTGAAACTATTTACTTACGCACAAAATTAACGTAGAAAGAGGAATTGTAGCGCTCAATTCAAGCAGAGTAGCAATAGTAGCTTACGGGCGACAAAATGATATTACAAGGCAACTCTCAAACAAGGGAATGCCAGCAAAAACCATTTATTGTAACGGCTCCTGTCACGTTTGTATGCCAATCTCCACGAAGACGAGATAAAGCAGTGATATGGATGATGGCTTTCTTTATCTGTTCCTTTGAACAGATAAAACAACGGATAACCGGGCTAGTTGGTCTTGATTCACCGCGAATAAAGTTGTACGTCGCAAAATACGAGACGAAAGACGAAGAAGCACACACGGACAGTTTTAACATCAAATCACTAAATTAGCATCATTAATTTATTCTAACAATTCTATAACTCTATAGTAATACAATTCATATCTGATCACTTTTGTCTATAAAATATTCGTTTCTTGGCCAATCTCCCAGAGTGGATGTGAGCCATAAATACAGGCCATCATCATCATTATCATCATCATCATCATCATCATCACCACCACCATCATCATCATCAGTGCTGTCCGTGTGTGCTTCTTTGTTTTTCGTCTTGTATTTTGCGATGTACAACTCAATTTGTTATGTATCCTTTGTACAGAATCGGTTCGCGCTTTCTGTCATGAACGCTCAAATTAGGCAAGCGATGGGGTGCACTCACCTCGCCGATGCTCTTTCTGGCATTATGGAACTGTGGGCGGCCGCCATAATCCTTTCGCGGTAAGCGTCCAGAGACAGCGAGATTGGCCGCCGTGTCGCCATGCTTCTCGAAGTGACACGAGTACACCAATTCACAAATCCAGCTTACTTGTGTGTCCACAACACACATTAATAAGAGAGTTCCTTGAACACCCTAGCGTCGAAATTGTTATCCACAAACCAATCTGACTTATGAGTCCACTCACTTTTCACCACAGCACAGTATTAAGGGAGTTTCTTTGAACACCTAGCGTGGGAATTGTTACCTGTGAATAAACAAAGCAGCGAAAGAAAACGTGAAATATTGACCGACCAGAAAAGCTCTACGATGTCACTTGACCGTCAACCATCGTCGATGCCAGCCACTAAAGTTTTCCTCGTGCGTGGAACTTTCACGGAAGATAGCATAATCTCTGTATGCACCAAATAGAGCGATCACTCATTGTACCACCAAGCTTTGAGCGATGCTGCCTACGCGTAAAAGTCTTCAGTTCCGAAAAACCAGTCTACGAAAAACGATATAAGTAGGGGTTCCGAAAGTTCTCCCTAATGAACTATCAATCATCCCTTTTGGTGCTTGAAGTCGGAGGCAGCCCTAATCTGTCATGGGAATTATATGGACGTGGATTGAAGAGTAGACCTTTAGGGATGAAAGCGTGAGGTAGAAGCCGACAGAAGCTGGTAAAGAAAAAGAAAACTGCAAGAGGTAATAAATTCGACTGTTCACATAGAAAAGAGGAATGCAAGTTGACAGCTTGATAAACAGTTCACTTGAGTCAACAACTAATTGTAACAGTTTCCTTGGACAACATTAGTACGAGCCAGGGTTGCCGTTGGTGGCTACTTTGCGCCAAATTGGCTACTTTTGGACCCCGTTGGCGACGAAAAATTTCCAGTTGGCGCCATGGCTCTTTTTTAAAATTGTGGTTTTACTTATTCAAAATAGTTTTATTTATTCATCAATAGTAAAGACTCTGTTGATAATACCGCTTCTGTTCTATTTGGCGAGAAATTCGGCGATAAGATGAAATGACATGGCTACTTTGGCTACTTTTGGCGTGAGTTCTGGCGCCTTTTCATGTCTACCCAACGGCAACCCTGGTACGAGCCGTCGTACATGTGTCCTCAAATGTAGGCTAAGCCACCTGCCATTAAGGAGATTCGATTAAGAGATCTTTGGGGTGCATTGTGCGTGTGATCAGGTACCCGTTCCTACACCAGAGAAGCGAACGTTGCTAACTTACTACTGCGGGCGACAAATTCTTTGCTCAGAGTTCAAGTACACTGCTACGAGTACGCGAGGCCTTTGTCATATCTGCGTGAATATGAAAAAGATGCCTAGAGAGTAGAAAGGCTATACTAAAGCTGTAGAAGTGGAGGACAAATTTACAAAGCGACAAACACAACGGAGTTTATCCAAAACTACATGAGAATAACTCTTGTACAAGATATCTAGAAAGCCACTTCCAGAGACTACGCTGTGAACATCTGGCAAACCACGAAACAGTTATGTACAAAATCCCGTATAGCACCATATAAAGATCACGTTATCAGGAAATAACAAGCAGTATCGTATGAAGTGAAGGTTCAGATACAAGGAGGCGCACAATGCGCATAATTCACAAGGCACGTAATTCACAAACACTAAGACTGCCATGACGAGCTGTACGGGATTCCAGTACTAAGGTCATGTGAAACGATAAACTAAGCCTTATATACAAAGAGCTTGGTGTCAGCACCCGGAGACTGCACTCGTCAAGGTGGAAAGTCGACGAGGTAAGCAAGAATGATTGATTGGAAACCTCTCACGTGACATGGGAAATATCAGAGAGCAACAAACGATTAAGAAACAATTGCATGCTGAAATGGAACGGGTGCTGTAGCCATTAGCTGTCATGCCAGCGTGGAGCAATGTATACAGTACGAATGTCATGTATACTGAACACAAAGTAAGCCTCGCTAAAAAAATCTAACAGTAGAGCAAATGCTTTGTAACTACTGATAACTGTACAATGGGGAGTCAGCGCTAAGTACTTTTGTCGTTTTTACAGTAAGCCAGGAATATTATTGCGTTAGCGATTGCAGAAAAGATTGCGGCACTCCATTCACAGCAGTTATCGATTGGAAAACTGAAGTTAAGGGGACCATACAGAGTAGAAAAGGCCAGGAACACCGAGATAGGCAGTAATTACTGCAACTTGACGTTAATTACGAACGAAGTTTTAACAAAAAAAGAAGAATCGCTTGAAAGGCAGGCTGTATAAAGTAAGTTAAAGTCAAAGCAAAAGCATCAAAGAAGTTACGACAACGAAGTTATAGAAGGAAGCAAGAAAAGATAACAAAGACCGGCAAAATAGACTTCTAACAAAAGTTTAAGAACAGTGTGTGAAAGCTGAAGGCCACCGCGATTGTAAATCTGCGACTGACGGACATGGCTACTATTTTAATGATGCGTGAAATGAATTACGCCGATTAAACGCGCAAGAAAACTATAGCGAAAAGGATGAGAGACAACATAAATTAGTCTTTTAGTGCCCCAAGCAATCGCTTACTAAATGCTTCCGAAACACCCTGTACACTCCTCCTAAAGCACCACTGTACACAATATTTTCGATGTCGAGCCTACCTGGATCGTACACAAGGCAAAGTGTAATACGGGAGTTGAGAAGCACAGAAAGAGACTTCTAAACGCGAGAGGTCGTTGCCCTGGTTTGCATACCAATACCGCCTCTCTAACGTAAATAATGTGAACGAATAGGGCCCTTTTGGTCGGCAAGAAAAGTGGTCGAAGCACTCAAGCCACACACCGCAAGGGGGTAGAAGCAAAAAAGGAAAACACGGTAACGAACTACGGCCGTCGAAAATAACGTCACACTGTATCCATCATGTCACGCTGTCGTCGTCGGAGACGCCGCCACCGGCTCCACTTCTCAATCAATACTGAACGGAGCACGCGATCGGCTTGGCAAGGCCGGGACACTACGGCTCGCACAACTTTTCCCTTTCCCCTGCTACGTCCCCGTAAAAGTTTTGTTTATTTACTTTAGGCGTCGACATTTGCGTGTTATCAATTTTCGGCGTTTCCGCAGAGGGGCAGATAGAGAGAGAGAGCAAGCGACAGGTGAAAGGCAGCACAGCCGTGGAGGTGACACCTGTCGGTGGGGAGAAAGCCGGAATTTCCTGTGGGACGACGCATCATGCAGAACCGCTAGTTCGCGAGTGACATGTAGTAGCATGCAGCGCGCTTCAAACCAGTATTCAACGGAGAAATGTTGGTTTGCTGGCGGTAGTTGGGGGGGGCTAGTTGTTCGCTGTTGTTATAAAGCACAATTCTAAGTTTCGTTCGGCCATTACAGACATCACCACTCCAGTACTCAATTGACCTATTGGTTTTTTGTGTAACTAGCCACATTTGCTGCAATGTTTGTTTTTTTTTACTTCCCCCTCTTTTCCCTGACGTAGGGTAACCAACCTGACTGCTGTCTGGTTAACCTCCCACCCTGCCTTCTCCCTTTTGTATTACTGCTTTGTATTCGTTACCCACTCTACTCTGCAATACGTCTCTCTTGAGGGTACAACAAAATGCAAATAAACTGAACTGAATTTATACATCTTAAAAACGCAAAGTAACAATCACACAAAGAAAAAGAAGAGACACGTCATGATTTGCGTGTCTCTGCCATTGTGTTCTTGTCGCTTTGGGCTGTTCAGATGTATAAGTTCAAACCAGTAGCTAGTGCGACACGGTGGTACAGTAGTTACGGTGCTCGGCTGCTGATCCGAAGGTCGCGGGTTCGATCCTGACCGCGGTCGCCTTGTCGATGGAGGTGAAAATGATAGACGCCCGTGTACTGTGCGATGTCAGTGCACGTTCAAAAACTCCAGATGGCGGAAGTTTCCTGAGCCTACTACAGGCGTGCCTCATAGTCACATCATGGTTATGGCTCGTAAACCCCCACCAGAAATTATTGTTAAACCAGTACCTATAGTAAGAGGACCCAATATTGCGCAAGGACAGGATGGCGTTCACATTGCAAAATGCAACGACTGAGGAGCAGCGAAGCGTTATTCGATTTCTGACAGCGGAAGGAGTTAAACCGGCCACCATTCATCGCCTGCGATTTCCATGTGTCTGGTCCCCTCGAAAAAAACATCTGAAAGGGAAGCGCTTCAAGTAAGACGACGAACTCAAGGACGCTTGTGAATGGACTGGGTGTCTTCATGGCCGCATAAATTCTGGGAACTAGGAATCCTTCAGCTCGTTCATCAGTGCGATCGTTGTGGTCAGGCACATAGTGGATACTTTGAATAAAGTCTTCATTTATACCCACAGTGTCGTTTCGTATCCTTTTCATTTGAACACCCCTTGTACTAACTTGAGAGTCTTGCGAGCACGTAATACACAAAGTTCGATCGATAAGGTCATGTGTCTATCAATACCTTCCAGCTTATGCTCCTTCAAGTATGAAGGAAAGGAAATAAGAACGGCTGCATTGAAATGCTTTACTCAGTGACTACTGACCATAATTACTAGTGGTATTCTGCTGTAAATATTCAGATGAATGAACACCGAAGACGTATGGATCACGCAACTCAGTGCGCTGGCTTCGGGTCCGTAGTGCACGGTACATGGTCTATGCCGCTTGTGAAAACGGATTCCTTGAACCGTGAAGGTATCGATGCAGTGGAAGTAAAAAGTAAGAAGCACGCAAGAAGAATATTACTATACTGTCAACACCTCTCCGGCGGCACATGTGGACGAAAAGGTGAGCCGAGGGTCATGCCTAAGCGCGCACGCACGTCCCCGCATTGATAAATGTAGAGAAGCGTACGAATGTAAAATAGGCTAAAAATAGATCGATACACGAGGTTGAGAGGGTGTGGCTAACGTTTGCGTTGCCTAGCGTAACCTCTAGAGCGTAACCGTTGAGAATTTCAAATTGAGCCACTACTTACTACAGAAAACAGACAACACGAACCGTTACTTGGCTCCATTTTAAGCAGAGTAGGAAACGCTACGAATACTAGAGAGATTCATTTCACTGCTCGTACTAGCAACAAGAAAGAAAGAAAGCTTATCCCATTTGAAAGGAAGATAGACAACTTGGGTAATTCGATGTGAAGCTAGTGTAGCATATTTCTCCACCCACCCACAAGAAAAAAAAAAAAACTAGAAAAATACGAATGAAAACTTCCGTGTCACTACGAAGACGTACAAATACGTGACGGAGTAAAACGTCATTGGATGTTTTACTCACCTTCAGTTGAACTTTATCCTCGTTTTTTCTTCGTAACACTGGAATCGCTTTCACCTTTCGCTTCTCGCATCGTGCTTCCCTCTTCTAGAAAATGGTTTCCCTCGGAGTAAGCTTCCAACAATAGATGGTTCGTTTCACCGGTGGTCTCATAAATAGCTAACAACAACTTGTCCCCTCCTCAACATTAGGCTATAATGTGGCAAAAAGAACATATATGCTGGGTGCAGAGTGGTAGACAACAGTAACATCGCATAGGCGTCGATAGAGTAGCGGTGACCAGTATTCCCATTCGCACAGCGGAATTCTGTAGTTTCCAGTAATGGATCACCCTTGTTGCAGGACCATTGTGCCTCAGCAACAGCAAGATTGAGTTGGTTTTCTCAAACACGGGGGTAAATGCTCCAGTTTTTCAGCAAGCGCTTCTTGTAGGGTGATATCTCCAGAGGCCCCTCCTCCCTATGGAAATTTAGATGCCGTCGTTTCTTGGTGCTTGTAACCCGAAGTAAGGTTCACAGCGTTCTGTCCTTAAAAAAAAATGCACTCGTCGAATATTCCTTATTGCTGTTAGCGAATCCAGGTAAACTTAGTACACATCGGACTGCCACAAAAATCGCAGTTTCACTGTTACCAAACGCGTGATGTGAACCTTGGAGGAGTACGACACACAGAATTGACGTCACTTCCACTGCGCTGGATTAGTTATCAGACGCGTTCAATTCGCACACCTTGAATCCATTCGACGAGCGACGATGCTGGGAGGACTCCAACGCAATATGTCGACGTCCTTAGTGGTCGAGAATAGACGTGATGCTTAGTCTTATGTGGCTCGCGAAAAAAGTGCTTTATAACATTTGAGAACATTTCTAAGCTTAATTTGGCTCCAAAGAGGTGCACATAACTTTATAGGCGGCAGTGTGATGGGTCGACGAAGAACACACATGGCTTCCTCAAGGCAGTTCCTCCAATGAAGCTCTTTTAGCAGTTAGGAGTCGAGTCAGTACGCCGAAGTATTTCACTTTTGAAAAACGCACATTCTGCACTAGATACATTCCACCGACACACACAACACGCAATAAACATCACAATCTCGATGACTGCATAGTAGCACACTTCGGCGTAAATTCATCGCTGTTACGCGGCTCCGTTTAGTCATTCGTTAGGTCACCTCATGCACAAGCCGGACTTGGGCTTTTCTTCTATGTTGTTCTTCACCGCAACGAATTGTCGACGACCCAGAACCAAGCGAAGAGAAATCACAGTAGGGCGGAGACACCAGCCGATGCGACATGCCTGCGATCCAGTGGTCATTGTCTATTGAACCTCTGCCATGGTCACTCCAATGCAAGTCGCGCGACGTCGTCCTCCAAACCCGTTATAGCGAGCGAACTTTGAAACACTTTCGTTCCAGTCAAAAGTGAAATAAAACCTCGCCGACCAATGGTATCTGGAGAATGCGGAAGTTCTAAACTCGTAACAACCGCACAACGCGGAAAACGGGGGGAACAACACTTCTCCACACTCGGTCAGGTTTCCGAAACACCCGATCTTCGCAGCACCCCACCGACACCGCACAACACCGCAGAATCGAAACGCACACCGCTCGCTCCGGCGCCGCAAAAAAAGGGGGGGAAACACGCGTTGGACAGGAAAGGCCCGACAGGAGTGGGGGGGGAAAAAACGTCAGAGGGAAAAATGGGGAGAGAGAGTGGGGTGAAAGAGGAAGCGTCAAAGCGAGAGAAGCTTATGTGCCGGCCGGCGGTTCATATCGATCCTTGCAGCGTGGTCCGCGCAGGCGGCGCGTGCCTTCGCTGACAGGACAGGGGGAAACCCATTGTTTCTCTTTCCGTCCCGCTTTCCCCACTTTTGCTTTCCCCCTTTTTTTCTTCCCTCGCTGCCATCCCTCATCGCGTTTCCAGACGGCGACGCGAGCTATGGGGAAGCGGTCAAGGGAAGCCCCAGGTGAAATTCGATCGCCTCACCGCCGACTCTTTTTCTTTTGCTCCTCTGCGTACGCTGGGCTTCACTCCCGTACGTGTTTCAGTTGTAGCTGCCATGCGTAATTTCGTGGCGTCGTCCTTTGCATGATAATAGGGGGAGCCGTCTTTCGACTGTGATAACATTTATGTGGACGCGCACCAGCCGAGGTGGGTGGAATCTGTGTCGTGTATCGAGTTCGGCCGATGAAAGGGAACGAGAACGGTGGTGTGGATTGCACCGCGTATTGTCAAGTCCCGCGTCACTTTTGCTGCCAGCCAAAGTACGCATAGGCTGGCGGCACCCACGAAGATTGAGCACACGGTACTTCTATACAAATTGCACTTGGAGTGGCTGAAGACTAAATTGTGAGGGCGACGAACTTTGCTGTTCAACACTGAAAACACCAGCACGTTGCACAAGAGAAACAAAATGGGGAAACATGAAATTCACAGACAAAATGGTCTGTTCGGGAAAGTCAATGGGCTGCACGTGCTGCCCGGTACGATAAGGCTAAAAGCGCTCTATCCTTTTCCTTTCCTCGCCTCAACCCAATGATCCAAAAACGTAATAATATAATTGAGCTACCAGACGATTTGCAGTCTAAACCAACGCACCTTGGCGTATAGATGCAGCAGCATTTCATGCAAATGTAATGACAGCAAAGCAGTGTGGCGATCCTCAAAAATTTTTAACAACGGAGCTGTTGAAGCGTGGCAAAACTCCGTTGTCGTCCTGCATTAATTGGTTGAGCGAGGCAGAGCCTTGTTAAGAGATCGGAGCCCAACCTAGCTATGCAAAGGCACCCATAGCCAAGAAAAGAGCAGAGTGTAGTACAGCAAGGTAGCGGGAAAGGAAAGTGAGGGTGAGGAGGAAAGATGTGAGGGTGAAGAGGAAGGAAATGAGGAGACAGAAGGGTGAAGCATGGCATAGCTTTATAGTATAGTTTCGCAAGGGAATGGAAAAATGATGTGAAGGTGAGGAGGATAATGTGAGGGTGAGGCGGACGGAAAAGAAGAGGTGAGAGGGTAAACTATAACATAGCCATGTGCAGTATAGTATAGCAGGTGGTGGGGAAGGGAATTGAGGGTAAGGAGGAATGATATTAGGGGTGACGAGGAAGGAAAGAAGGAGGATATGGTAGAGAATTGCATAGCCTTGTAAAGTATAGTACAGCAAGGGTGAGAAATGGAAGTGACGGTGCAAGAGGAGGGGAGAGAATAAAGCATTGCAAAGCCTTGTATGGTGTAGCAAGGGTGGGAAAGGGAGGTGAGGGTGAGGAGGAGGGAAAGTAGGAGGGGAAGGCCACCATCTATGTTGTTTCCTCAGTATTCGCCCCACTAGTGCTTAGCTGCCTCAATTTTTTTTCTCGCAAGACATTTGCGCACTAGCGCATTTTTTTCGATACATGCGGATATCCCCACGCGATTCCGTACAGTTTTGTAAATAATTAAAGAACGTTGCACTGCATGTGATTAGTGGCAATCCGTCATGAATAAGCATGAACGAATGCGCTCAGTGGCACATTTTTTCCCCAAGCTCCAGTCCTGCGGATTCGTCGCTTCGCTCAATACTGTGATTACGAATGAGTGATTCGGCCTTTGGTGACTCATGGTTATGTCTATCTCCCTTCATATAAGAGATTGCGGGTTTTATGCGTGGCAGCGATCTAATTTCCGCATAGGCGCAATATGGGAGTGCTCGCGTTAATGAATTCCTGCTTACCACAATTATTTCAATGCCATTCATCGCGCTGTCACTCATAGGCCATCAATGTAGCTTCCTGCCTTCCAGTCCATCACCAATAGTATTTTCCTCAACGACGAATTCCGCACCATTTACGACGCTGCCAGACTCGAGCATAACTTGTATGTAGCCACGAGTGCGCGCACCTACTTGCAGCAATTTCAACGAAAAGAAAACCCTCCCCACCGAGAAATTTCAACATACGGGCCCTACCGAGTCCTGCTCGAGGTGACTCCTGTCACGTATGAGATTGCTCTGACAACGAACAATGCATGGCGAACTATGTATGACAATGACAACGTATGACTGCCCCACCATGATGTGATGTCGTGCATGTGCAACGCCTATGGTAACGCCTCAAACCCTACTGCTGTGACACGCCATTTTAACCACACCATTCACCGGTCTGGTGCTTGACACGCCGGGCTAATATCACGGGTATGGAAATGCCACTCAGTGGAGGGAGATGACCACGACCTTGTGGTGGAGCTGAATCTCGAGCAGCTTGATTGGCCTGGACACCTGCGTTCATGGTTTCTTTGTCGCGCTGCAGATGACGAGACGAGGACGCTAGGACGATACAGGGACACCACCTGTCCTGTGTCCCTGTATCGTCCTAGCGTCCTCGTCTTGTCATCTGCAGCGCGACAAAGAAACCATGAACGACCACCAACTAGCACAATTCATTGCTCTGCTAAACACCTGCGTGCTCCCCGCTTTTTTGGCCAATCCCCCAGCGTGGGTGTGTGATACAGACTCAAGGATCTTACTCTACTCTACTTTACTCTATGTGTGCTTTTTCCAGCGTTACTTGTCCAGTGCTAACCGGCTACTTCCGAATAAGCACTCCCTGTAGCAATATGAGCACCATGGATTATCATTAGAAGCGCAAGAAAATTTGAACAATGGTAGGCAATGGATACTTTCCGAGCGGAAGTTTCGAACAGGAAGAATTAAGAACGATCGGATGTGAGGAGACACCCAATATTGGCAACAGTGATACCTACGTGGTTTTTCGGGGCCCCTTTACTAGTTTTAAGCCGAGTGTTCTGTAGGTGGTATCGGCACTCAGTCATCATAAACAGAATATTCTACGTCCCACTCCCGATAGCTTCAGCGTGTATTAGCCCGAAACATATAAGAAAGGGACCATGGCACCCCCGAAAAGAACGATAGGTGCTAACCACTTTCCAGCCAAGGCGACTCCCCCACAATATCCGATTAACCTAGTTTATTTGTCAGGTTGGTGCCAATGCGCGTATTTTATCACACCACCTTCTTCTATGGAGTCCTCTATGAACACCCATTCTGCAAACTTGCCTACCAACTATTGTGTCACACTAGCTGTTACACGACCGTCCGTAGAACAACCTTACGTGTTACTAAACTCCACCAGAACATTGGCCAACCCTCTAGCCCTCTAATCCACAAAGCTGTCTTCATGGCTCTTAACGCTATGTGCATACATTATTTGCCCAGTCGCTATTTGCCTGTTATTACAATCTCTCAATCTCCCTCAGGCATCTTCACATTTCGACGCCATGCATTAGTTATTATAAGAAAGACAAACGGCATTATTAAATTCAACGACTGTGCCCTTTCCTGTACCCACTAGCTGCTAGTCAGCATACGGTAGTGCCTTCGGTACGGGATTCAACCAAATTTTTTATCATCTGCATTTTTGTATGAACACGGTACCGCTTGGATCATTTCCGTAAAACATTGGATCACAAAAATGAACAACCAAGCACGAGGTATACGCATGAAACTTCTAGTAACTTGTGGCCCATAACGTTGAACTTACCTCTGAGAGGGATTTTATTCGCTTGTATCTTGCAGAAATCGCATGCAGCCGCTGGTGCACGACATCCGCCGGAGGCTTGAGCATTGCGGGGCCGAGAGCTTGGTCTTTCTCGCAAAGGAAAACCCCAAGTTCCACCGAGTGGCGTTACCGGGAATCGACGCCGTTCGAAAGGTTTCGTCATAGAAGGGTCATCTTGGAGTCGGTAGAAAGGGCCAAAGGAAATAGTATTTCTTGACTGCTGGACTTGCGTTGCTAGTAGGTCTGATTGTACACGAGCTACCAGACCAAAGGCATGGTAGTTTGCTTTAAACCGCCGTGGAGGGGACGCTTGGAGCTGATTTTTCACAGAAGCCATCGTTATAATAAAATATTTTCCATTCTGGACACTTTTGAGGTCCAATCGTCTTATGAAACTAGCAATTGAAAAGCATCATAGATAACACCATCCAATATTTCTCGTTGACAGTAAAGAGAAAAAGTTCACAACGTGGGTCCATTTGATGAAGACGAGAGTATCCAAGGCTACATTCTAAATGCTTTGACAATATCCAGGAGCGCTGCCTGCGGTGTAGTGCTAGTGTTCATTTAAAGATCTTGCAAGTCTTCAGCCCCAAGCTTAGAAAGGTGCAATCCATCGGTCGACCATTTTGGTTAGCGGGTGGTCTTCCGCTTTCGTCGAGCAAAGAAGCACCAGAGGTGTTGTTATCCGCATTCTGGAAACACTCCCAACAATCCGAGGATACGTCACTGAACGCCGAGGCATCTGCCAAACTTCAGGCTTGAAACACTCACAACACTGTCGGGGTCAACGAACTTTCAGTTTGCAACACTCCCAGTTGTGGGTGACGACGTGTAGGAAGACAACCACCTTGTTCGCCTCGTGGCGTTGGAGGTTCAACCGACCCGAGGAGTGGCCGCCTGCCCAGCTTAGCTTAGCCGCATCGGCACAGAAAAAACCACGTCACTTCCGCCAATACAGCGCAGCACCGCGCTCAGCAAGGACCAAATTTAAACCGGCCCCCGGTTTTGTGTAAACACGAAGCGAGCGCAGCCCGCGTTTCTCCAAACAGAAATGGAAACGGTCTGAAACAAGGCAACGATGGGGCGCGAAGTGCGGAAAAGACAGCGACGAAGCGTTCGCTATCTCTTTTCTTCGTTCCCCGTTCTTCGCAACGCTCGTATGTCAACAAACAGAGGAGAAACTGTGTGCCCTGTCGATTAACAGATGGCCCCCCTGAGACGAAGTCCTCGGCCCCCCTCTCTCGGCTTTGCGGGAGCTTGGCAGTTTTTTGGAATCGCGGGTCCTTTGCCCCTTTTCAACTCTGCAGCTCGTTGTTATTTGTTAATTTGTTGCACAACGTGAACCACACATTTCGCCTTCACCCGCCGCGGTAATCTGGTGTTTTTGGTGCTTGGCTGTTGACGCGAAGGTCGCGGGATCGAATCCCGTCCGCGGCGGCCCCATTTCGATGGAGGCGAAAAGCTGGAGGCCCACGTGCTTAGATTTAGGTGCACGTTAAAGAACCCCAGGTGGTCCAATTTTCCGGAGTCCTCCACTACGGCGTCTCTCATAATCATATCGTGCTTTTGAGACGTAAAACTCAAAGAATTATTATCTTACAGATTTCCCCGCGGTTTAAGAATGAACACAAGAACTTGAGTTCGTATGCGGGAAGGATTCGATGCTTCGTTGCGGAAGGAAAAGACGTAAATAAATTAGCGTTATTTCTTTGCTACGATTTGGGATTTATAAATTAAAACTAAATTAGCGCCTGAGGCACATTGCACTGCCTCTCACAAAAATTCAAAGAACGTATCTTTTCCTGTAAAGTACATTCATTTATGGGAAGGACCTCATAATGTTTAAGCAATGGAATAAAGAAATAACAGAATTTAAAGCATCCCTTTGCTTTCACGATGCGTGCGAAGGGTAGATACGGGGCACGAAATTCACTTATGAGGTATAGCGACCAGCGTTACCTGCGCGCGAAAAGCGATTTGAGAACAGCACCACGGCAGAGCATACAATTGAGATAAGCGCTTGCTTGAAAACCTCATCCGGAAAGCGATGACGACAAACGAAGTAAGAAGAAGCGATATTGCAAAAACACAAAAGCGCTCCTCGCCCCGGGAAATATGGCGTCGCAAAGTATTCACACACCGAGCAATCGCCCATTTCTATATAGGCTACGTACGGGAGGAGATAATTGTTTAGCGCTACGCCGAACTGACAGCACCTCCGAAAGCTGGCGCGTTTTCCTCTGAAAAACGCATTTTCCAACTGGCACTTATCGCACTTTGCCCGCCACTTTCTCAGCATGCACTTTTGCTTTCAGTTTACCGAAAAATGCTCCACCCCAATGCACCTCGAACCCAAAACCGACCCTCGGCGGGGTTCCCCGCCCGCACGGTGCTTAACCGGTGATTTGAATTGTCAAGTGCAATTCAGGAATCGCGGACGCGGCAGTTTCGTTTATGTAGCTGCCACTGATTTCGCTTCGCTCTTTTTTTCTTTCTTTGTCATTCTGCCGTCCCTTCCACTCGCTGTTCGGGAGCGCTGCTGCGATCTTCCCCCCGGGTCACGAGAACACACATGTACACACAGACGCACACACACGCACACGTGCACACACATATGCACAACATGCGCCAGTGCTCTTGCGACCTCTAGCGGGGATCCACGAAACGAACCGCGGCGGGGGGTTTACAGAGTGAAGCAGACGAAATTGGCCCCTGGAAGTGCAGACGACAGGTATAGTAAATGCCGTTCCCTTGTCTCTCCGTCAACTGTGGCTCTGAGGAGCTATAACCCCCCCCCCCCCCTGCTAACTCCCTACAAGACGAAGTTCGCTGGGAAGGGGGAGGGGGCGGAAGTAAGAGAGGAAACTCATTGAGAGGAAGTAACGCTACTGAGCTATGCGCACTACAAGACTGCGATGAGTCACACCGGAAAGACGGCGAGTGATGCACGTGCAGGTCTCCATTGAGGGTTGAGGCTCCACAGGAAGCAGGCGACCAAGGCGAATGACAGTTACTTCGCTAAAACCATGCAGTACAGCAGAATGGCGTGAGGCTCATGACGGAAGCAGTGCACGCTGGCCAGGTGATGACACGGGTTGAATTACTTTAGCATTCTTGGCTGCAGCAAACGCGATGGCGCTCCAGTTCTTCCCGAGTTGTCATATCAATGAAGAACGGAACATAGCCTAACTCTGTAATGCCTAGACTTTTTATTTTATTTTAGTGCTTTTTTATGGGGCGCTGTGGAACCAGTCAAGCTGTTTTAAACACCGCTTTTTTCACATTCCTTTCTTTCTGTACGACACAGTGAAAAATAAAGTTGATTTCATTTGATTTAGTATTACCTTAGAGAACAGACAAACTTTACTGGCTTTCAAGCACGGTGCACCTCAAGTAGTCCGTACGGTCGATTACATATTCGCATTATCTGAATCATTCCTGCTTACTCGGTGCTGACAACAAAGCAGAAAAGCTGGGAGGAGTTGGCATGTATTCATCGTTACTGGATAGTTCGCACTGACGACGGGGACAAAGAGAGTAGAACACGACTACAAGCTCTCACTTTCAACTAAAGTTTGATGAAGGAAAACGGAAGAAAATCACATAGAGAGTACCACGCATGCGTCACTGAGCAGAAAACATACTTGAACAATATAAGTCACATGTTACTTCAAAGCCCGACAACACGGCGATTTGATGAAAACATATCTGCTAAAACTTGCAAGGCACTAGGCCTTGCAAGTTTCAGCGAAGGCCTAGGGCCTCGGTTGAATTATTTCAACAAGAGTTGAAATAATTAGAACGTACTGCGATTTCCCCCCCTTAGACGCCGCGACGTTTACGCTAGAGAGGTGTATGACATCTGCCGCGTAGTAAGACGTGACATGATGCCGAGATTCATATCGTGAACAAAAGTACAAAATATTATTCGGTTTGTATGCACAGAAAACACGAAGACACAGAGGAAATAGGCAGGGCACAGCTGACAACTGCCACCTAGAGGGGCACAATGCCTTGCACCACCGGGTTCAGACATTCGGAAAGAGTGAAAATTATATGAATACTCTCTGTACTACTATTGCTGCAATTTGCGTGTTTTACTCGAACGATTATTCGGGCACTCTCAATTTTAAGCGCACCGCGCATTTGCATACGCTCCACTATGATTTGCCGTCTGCGCCACTGGACTTTAAGATACCCATGGTAATAATACACACTTAATCAGGTCCTGGTTGAATGCCGGCTATATCCAGGAATTCAGATGAAAAATGCCCGGTTTCCTGGCTATATCTAGCACTTTAAGCGGGACCTGATTAAGAGTGTACTGCACGGTATTGCAGTGCTAGTAGTCTATAACGGCACCGGAAACGGAGCACGGTAGGGGTTACCCCTGCGTCCTCCTTTTGTGTCGCCCGCTGCCCTTGGCCTCTCTGGAACGCCAGGCCTCCCCTGAGAAGCGCAAGGGGGGGTGGAAGACTGAAGGGGGGGGGGGAGAGTTTCGTAAGGTGTATTCGCTCCGCTGCGGTGAGCAGAGGAGAAGGAGCGATGCGGAGGTGATTTGGGAAGGTGCTCCGAGGGGTCGAACCTCCCACGAGAGACACCACTCCCCCGCTGACAAGAAAGAGCTCGCTCCTATATCTCTTGCCCCAATATAATGCTATTAGAAGAGCCGGCAGGGGGGCGCCATTCAAGGGTGTCGCTGCTGCAGAGTTTACAGTCTTTTTTTCTTGTTGTTCTCTCTCTCTCTCTGTTCTTGGTTGCGTCGTCTGCTAGTGATGTATCTCGGAGCAGACGCGTCTCATTCTGGGTCGCGTGACACGCTCAACTGTCAGGGTCGCGTCTCGATATTTCTTGTCAGGTCGCGACCCCTGTCGCTGACTTCCGTTCTTTGTTTGTTTCTTTTTTGTCTTGCGCGTTTTGCTTCTTTTCAGTTTTTTACTTTGTTGACGCCGAAGCCGGACGCCGGCGGTCACTTTCCACGTATGATGAGGCACCTAAGGCTTTCGCCTTAGGAAGTAGGAAGCTGAAGATAGAGAAATGCCACGTACAAAACGATATTTGAAAAACCAAAGTTTATCAAAACTAATAAAGTTTATCATACCATACCCATTGAAAAACCGGGCCTGCGTGGACCACGCAGCGCAGTCACAGTGGAAGCCTATAGGAACTGCCTTTCTAGAGCCCGTTGTAAACTTTCTTGGGGCTACACTGCGAGCAGAGTTGCCGTTGGGTGGACATGAAAAAGGCGCCAGAACTCACGCCAAAAGTATCCAAAGTAGCCATGTCATTTGATATTATCGCCAAATTTTTAGCCAAATAGAACAGCAGCGGTATTATCAACAGAGTCTTTACTATTGATGAATAAATAAAACCATTTTGAATAAGTCAAAACCACAAGTTTAAAAAAGAGCCATGGCGCCAACTGGAAATTTTCGTCGCCAACGGGGTCCAAAAATAGCCAAATTGGCGCGAAGTAGCCACCAAGGGCAACCCTGACTGCGAGTACGTTTGCAATGTACCCACTACGCCATAAATTATGATAATATTTTTGTCAAGTAAGGAAGCACCCATTATGAAATTATTCATCATTTTGCGGAAAAGCGAGGTACCCGCTACATATCTGTAAGGTATTATGTGCCCTGTTTCGATGCTGAGGCTGATGAAGATAAAGAATTACGGCTGGGCCCTTTGTAATGGTTGGGAAGCTTTAAACGACCCCCTCGTTGCGCAATTCGCATTGCGGCTGACGCCTTGTTGTTATTTCACTCTTCTACCACGCTATGTTAACGTGGTTCCTTGGTCGGCATGACTCCTTATAAGGTCTTTTCTCGAAGGAGTTTCAAGCACCGGCGTTACTCTGTGGTAGAATACTCAATTGCCACTCAAAGGGCCCGGGTTAAAATCCCGTCTGATCCTGGGTATTTTTATCTCATTTCGCGCGATAGTGCTTACGGACACCGGTGGCGGCAGCGGCGGACAAGGAAGGAAGGGAAAACATTTATTCGCTTAAAGGGGCTTGTGGTGGGGGGCCAGCTTGATCCGCAACTCCCATCCAGCAGTGCTGGCTGCCCTCAGACCAGGACGCCACAGGCTGTTCCCGCCCTGCGTGCCCTGTCCATCAATCTGATCTCATCGTCAAGGATACTGCTGGCCAGGAAGACCTCCCACGGAGGAGCTTTAACAGGTCCATGTAGTGTGGGCTTCTCAGAGCACCATGGGCAGCGCGCAGGGTGCTCTTTTATTGAAAAATGTAAGTTTAGGGTGGGTTCCGGTCTGGATTAAGCGCCAACTGACAGGTTCCTAACTATGCCACCAAAATAGGCTGTTGTTGTGATCTCATAACACCTTTCGCTGTAAAGAGTTAAAGGTGAGTGACCCTGGGCAATCCAGTGGGCCAGGGTGGCAAGAACTGCTGGCCGACACCTATAGGCGGGAGCCCAGTCCACAAACACGTAGGATGTGAGAAATCTCACAGGGCCCCCTGCGCATTTCCCCTAAGACAACTCGAAGGCGAAAGCCATCTTCTTCTTCTTCTTCCCAGTCGACGTGTATAAGGGAGCAGGGAACACGAGCCGGAACTTCACGTGCCACCTGCCATGCGCCGTCTCAGTGGCGTAGCCAGGGGGTGGCACACCGGGCCCGTGCCCCCCCCCCCCCCCCCCTCCCCCCCCAAATTTTTTTTCATCATGGTATACGTGAAAAATGACCATTTCAAGGAGTTGCCCACCCCCCGAAATCAGGGAGGTGCCCACTCCCCCCGCCCCCAGAAAAAAATTTCTGGCTCGCCCCTGCGCCATCTTCATTTTCTTTTGTTCAGGTCACACGCTCTCCTGTTTTGTTCGCCGCCCAAAGGAGCACTACAACAGCATCGGGTGGCGTTACGTCACATGGCGTCACGCCAGAATTTGTGACGTCATGACGACGTCACAAAATTCAGCGATCTGTGACGTCATCAAGTGATGATTTTTCGCATCACTCGTCTCCAACGCCGCGGGACGGTCGCCGCCGACCGTCAAATTTCCCGTTTGATGAGGCATCTAAGGCTTTCGCCTTAAAAATTTTTCTGTCGGTCTGTGTGACCCCATTTTGTCCAAGCTCTCATAAACCTTCTCCGCACACCACTCTGCTGGGCAGTGAAGGACTTCACTACTCCACGTAGATCAGTGCTTCTTTAGCTGATATCCTTTGGCGCTTCCTCTGCAAGGGTTACTTCTTCCTTCTCATCTTCTTCCCTGAGGTAAGTCACTTGCGAGATTCTCTTCGGCGGACAGAAAGGCGCATGCCTCAACGCGAGAGTCATAGGTGACACAGTCCTCAAAACTCAAATCTCTGTATGTAGCCCAGTATTTTAGACAATTTCTGATCAATATGACCCGAGAGGCATTGGATGGTGTCACAAAATGTATTCATAGAACTGAAATGCGCTCTGCACTAATTTCGTTAAACTGAAATGCGTTAGCACTTGGGTACAGTGGCGCTTCGGCGGGGGATTTAAAAACGTTCGTACAACTGAACAGTTCGTTCAGCTGACGTTCGTTCAAGTGGTATTTTATTGTAATAGGAAAACTGGAAGAATATGCTCGACCGTAAGTACTTGGAAGATGAACGTGAGGGTCACTCGTTTTTCGTGCCACCAATAATTTCGCACAGTAGAGGATCCTGGTTGTCAAGTCTTTGCACGTATCGCTCTCCAAGTTGTCAAAGCCAGCGTACTTTGGCTGAGATTCTCGAGAGCGATCATCTGGCGCGTCCGAGAGAGAGAGCGGATGCTAAGACCTCTCCAACAGCTCCGCGCTGCCACCGCCAGCTGTCGGGAATTATCGGGAGACCTCTCCTTGGCGAGCCTAACCCACGGAAGCTTTGACGCCCGTGCAAAGACAATGCATACATCGAATGGTGAGAGCGCGCCTGAGGATGAGGGCGGATGCGTCTGATTGGTGGAGGATCTGATCCCCTCGGGGCTCTCTAAATGAGAATTATTCGAAGGTTAGGACATGACAGTATGGTAATTATTTTTTCCATATTCGGAGAGTAAACTCGTAAGAGCCTGTAGTGGCGGAGATCGATTGAGGGAGAGCGAACAGAAAAGTACATGATGAACATAAAAAGATTTAGTCATTATTGACATGCCACATGACTGGTGGGGCGCCTCACAGGCAGTATTCGAACTTAATGCATATAAGGAATAGAAAAATAAGAATATTGAACGGCAACAACCAGAGAAAAAGTTTTGTAGCAACTCCCTATACTGGAGAATGCTGAGAAAGTGCGTAATAATCATTATTAATTGTATCACTTAACCAATACATGGCAAATTAGGTATTACTTTGGCAACGCCATGAGCCTTTATTGAGCGAACACAACATAGAAGTCACTAGGCATTATTTCTCTGGTGTTATGCAACCCAAACCGACATTAGCTCTTCATCTACCGCCATAGTCCGCACTAGCCAATGATAGCCATTACTTAGCGAGCACTAGACCACACGAGCCATTTCGAACACGATTTATGATCGACTTTCTATAAATGTGATAAATTTGCGTAATTTCACCAAGGTTCTGCTGGGTTCAATTTAAAGCGAGTCGCAGTGCCAGAATAATTTGTTTTATTTTATGGCAGTCAATCGCACTTATAACGTATAATTATTCAAGCGTTTGACGAACAATGGTCTGGCGAGGAATCATACTTGTGCAATAAACATACATACAGTTCATTGTGATCAAGGGACCCGTACGGGGCCCGAAACGTCAATGCTTGTCTTTATTTTTACCTTGGCGAGTGTATGTTTATTGCACAAACGTATAATTATTGTACGGTCAGTCATGCCATACTTCTTTACAAAACGATTTGAACGACCCACTCAGTTTACATGCAATATTTATATGGAGGCTGCAATCATTCCAAAAAAAAAGTAACAAATATTTCGAAATACCTGCCGAAACGCCCGACGTGAACCGTTTCGTTAGACACGGTACTGTATTCTCCAAAGTGATCACGTGTAGCAAAATATTTCATCCCAATGTGATACAAACGAACTTTAGGCAAAATGAGTCACGAAAAATTGGGGGACCCTTAAGTTTTGCCTTTAAGAGTTGAACGCGATAGCGATATCCTGACCCGAGTGCCTACTTCAACCACTTAGTGCATACTTGCTATGCACCCACTACGTGGTGTTAAGGGAATACGCGCAGTAAGGTGTGTGCCGTTTGTAAAGGGTGGCCGGCTTTAAACTACGAAATCATTATGATAGTCACATGTTCTGACACCCGATGGCAAGGTACGCTTGTACCATGCAATATTACTGGAATAATACATGTTGTATTGTGACGCTTATATAAAGCACGCTTGCGTTTGCGAAGCATGAAAGTTAGTTTCACTGCATTTCCAAGCAAAGGAAGTTATTTGCACTGCATTTCCAAGCACAGGCCTGGCTGTGTGGTAGAACACCTGCTTGCCACGCAGACGGCCTGGGTTCGGTCCTCACTCGGAGCCGGAAATTTTTATTATTTATTTTATTTGCATCTTTCTCGATTTTTCGGTCACGGGCAAGATGATGATTTTTCGCTCACAACCAACGACGCCGACACCGACGCCGACGCCGGAATTTCTGCGAAACGAGCTCTTTAACGCTATCGCGTTAATAAGATCAGTGTTCGTGGTCTCTTTCTTGTCAATAGTGCAAAGAAATGGCATAGGAAAGTCGCGTCTCCAGACCAGGACGCCTTGTCGTAAAGGGCTATGTAGACACCAATCAATAGTGCTACTCACGGCTGGAAGCATGCGAGTAGACGCGCTATGCCCGCTGTCGCTAGTAAGTGAGAGGATACGGTAGGCCAGCTGCTGTAGTACGGACTAAATACGGTAGGCCCGAACATCCGTTACCATTCACCGGTCTTTCAATATCGATGGTGAGGAGCAATGGGTGCGCTAATATAGGCTCCCACCCATGATATTGGCGCGTGCGTGATCTGGCGGTACAGACCACCTTTAAGAATGTTCCGCGTGCAGGCACGCCCGTTTAGGATTCGTGACGCGTTTTACGGAGCCCTGGTGATTATCTCGTGAAGTTTCTTCGTGCAAAGAAGCACGTTGATATGCCTCGTGCGTTTTGACAACGTTGACGACGTCTCGCCGAGACATCGTTTAAACGAATGTGGGGGTGGGTAAGTACTATTAGAAAAACTTCCATCAACGTCCCTGCTATATTCAATGATAGTGACAAACTGTAATGACTATTTTTCTGCTGCAATGTTTCTCCGTTCAATTTGTAGAGTGAGAGAAAGAGATTTATAGTAAGGCAGAGAGGAAGGTTTGACCTATTGATTGCTCTGACCCGCTACTCTGCACCACCAAAGAGGGACGTGGAAGGAAAGGAGTGATGAATTATAATGATAAGATGAGGACGTGCCTATCTACAGGTTCGTCACGTAAGAACAACATTGCAGTCATGCGTCTAATCCAGTGTCTTGAAGGAAGGTTACAGCTGCGCTTATGACCACAGCTGCGCTCTTGGCGTCAGCCCAAGGACCTAACAAAGTCTCATCATTATGTAGGAATAACAGCGCTGCAAACGGACGAGGACAAGTGAAGACACGACACAGGCGCTGACTCGCAACTAAAAATTTACTGGAAAGCACATAGGTCGGCAAAACACGCGGAGCTTATTCAGACTCACTCATGAAATAGATTTTGCCCTTGGGACTCACTCGGACTCAGATTCACCAAACTTTTCCTCAACCGTACTCACTCGGACTCAGATTCACTAAAATTTTTCCCAGCCGGACTCACTCGGACTCAGACTCACGAAACTTTTCCCAGCCGGACTCACTCAGACTCAGACTCACGGCTATATCTGAGTCTGAGTGAGTCTGAGTGAGCCGACTCACGAGTCCGTTAGCCTACAACTGGCTTATTCGAAATTGGTGTTCATGCTCTTTAACACCAATATGTCGCGTAATCCGTGCTCTACTTGGCTCCTTTTGATCTCGTATCTTCAAATATGAGATATCAGTGGTTAAAATCAGTGAGCATTTTTTTATTGAAAGAGATGACTCACATGATATATTGTTATCAAAAATTCCCGAGAAAGAGAATTCGGGGGAGGGGGGGGGCAAGGTCATGGCGCCCTTTCTCCTCTGTAATTCACGCCTCTGATCAATAAATATTGAGCTGGCTTATGAACAATGGTGCTTTGAAGTATGCGTGAGTCGGCCTCACTATGAACATGAGCCTACGTAAGGCTGATAGTAGGGGCGTAGCCGGGGGGGGGGCTTATGGGGCTTCAGCCCTCCCCCCCCCCCCCCCCCCCCGAAATTTTTTTCGTATTGTGATGTACCGCCGACCAAAAGAGCTAGCTACGCCGGAAATCATCCAGGATTTTTTTCTAAAATTGCTTTTCGCAGTCAACAAGACATTTCGGTGTGAACGTTGCGGACCCCTGGTGGTCCTGTATCTGGATAGCGCATGATACCGTAAGAGATATTCCGCAAAAGAAGGCGCAGTGCCTTGTATTGCCATTTTAGCCGTGTCACCGCGAAGGAGTAACTATTGTTGACACGCACTACGCTCTTGATTAGGATATATAAAAGGGGGCCTCCAACAAACCTCAACTAGCAGGCCACAGTGACGAAATTTAGTCCCACAAGCGCTGTGAGGACAGTGAAGATGGTGGATTCCGGGGGAGGGGGGGGGTGCTGAGAGTTTGAATCAAAAAGTCACCAAACGTTGCCTCTCGAAAGAATAAAGAAATCCTTTCCTGCATGGGTCATTTCAGAAGGGTATTTGACGTCAGGTCTCGGAAAACGTATGGATACTGATTTTCAGAATGACAAAAATCTGGATGCCGATTGTGAAATATGGAGTTTTCGTTTCGCGGTGATGTTGCAACTTATCATGAGCGCATGGGGTGCCTCGCGCACACGCACAAAACACTTGAGACCAGTCCCGTCTCTGTAGCTTGCCTGAACAAAGAGCTATTATACGTAGTAAGCGAGAAAATAATGCGAATACTATTTAGCAAACTCGCAAGGCTATTGTGTCTGAAGGCGCGGGCCGCTAGCAAGGAGTTCGCGGGCCGCTTTTTTTGTCCCAGGAATGCACTATATTCTTAGAACAGAAGGCATCTACAAATTTGGGCTGCTAGGGTACGCCGATCGGCGGGGGGTGCATCCCCTCAGTGTATAAGTAAGGGCGGGGGGAGAGAACCCTTGATTCACTCCTTAACTGACCACTCTGACCTCAAAGTTGCTCTGATGTATTCAGTGTTCCCAGTGAGCTGACATTTTTGAGGTCAATCTTTGGAACACACCCAATTTTTTTTCCCTGTCCGAGAAGTAAATCCACATCGACGACGCTGCTAAGGATACTATAATGTACTAGCAATCCTGCTTTTCCAAAATTACTTCCTTCTGACGGTTATAGTGCTTCGAACAGCCCTCCTTCGGCCAAAGCATGATGACTGTCTTGTGCTATATATGTGGCGTTTTTTTTTTTCTTAAAGAACCAAATCAGAAAAGGGCCCAATTTCACGGGAGCGTAAAACGTGCCATAGTATATTTCTCTTTTAAACGAATTGTAATCAATTTGGGACAATTCCTCATCGTAAAGTGAACTCAAAAAGGCAGTTTTGAATTGAAAAAAAGTCAGCGAAATCCCTATCTCCTTGGATCAAACTGAGTCAGATAAAAATAAATCAGTGCTGCTTCAACAAACACGACCAAAACAACCAATGTGACCGGGTCTAATCTGTCTCATTTGGGTCCTAGTAGCTTTCCTATATTGCTTTCATTCGACAACCTTTGCGCTGCATATCATGGCCTTCTTTCACTCCGAGACGGTATATTTGAAATAGAAGACAACTGAAATGAAGATATTGGGCACCGCTTTATTACTTGAAAAAGAAGCGATCCGACACGGCGTGAAATCAAATGAGCTAAGAAGACGAAGAAGAGCTGAAACAGTTTTCAGGATACAAACAAACAAATAAATAAGCAAAGAAACAAACAAACAAACAAGAATTTTTCTGAAGGCCCTCAAGATGCCAAGAACGACAAAACGCTGCCGGCAGTCCAGAATGGTACGCCTTTTCCCTGGTGGGACAATTCACTCTACAAGTCTAGTTATCGTCGTTACACCAATGCAACAAAAGGCGGCACCGACGGAAGCACCAGCATGGTGTTAATGTTGTCGCAAAATATTGCTGTATCGTTCATTTGCTGCGATTTAGACTTCTTTTACGAGCTAAATCAAGCCCAAATGAAATGTTACAATCTCTAAAAGCCAAATACAAATTTTACTCTGGAGTACTGACGATAGTAGGCTACACAAATTTTAGCCGCAATATAGATTTGAGGTGTTTTGGTGACATGAGCGCACTAGCGAAAAAAATGTTGGAGCTGGCCCGACCATATTGTCCGTAGCAAAAAACTGCGTTTTTTTCAGTTTCAGTTAAAGCGGACTCTGCTTTTTTTAGAAGAAAAGCGCCACATATGTATGATCTCGCTAGAATAGTTCCATTTCTACCACGCTGTTATTTCGAGCTCAGTTAGCCCGGCGTTTTGCAATATTACTAATAATATTAATTTGTGGAGTTTGACCCGCCCAGAGCTACGGTATGGTTATCCGGCACTTCGTAGTGGAGGACTACGAAAATGTCTAGCGACTGTGTTCCTTAACAAGCACTTAAATCAAGGAGGCTCGCGCACTTACAGTGGCCTCAAGCATTTCGTCTCCATAAAAATGCCACCGCCGCGGCCGGGATGGAACCCACATCATTCGCGTCAGAAGTCGACCACCGCAACTGCTGTATTACTGCGCCGGCTTGCGCTTTGAAAATTTTGTTTACTTTGTATTTTTTTTGTCTTTTATAAATGCGAATATCACGAGGTCCAAAAATCTTCATTTATTGCGCATTCCATAGAACCGCAGCTCTCTATGTGAACTACGTTGTCTCGTGACTCAGTAGCGTAATCTTTTGGGATAAGTGGTGTTGAAAGGTCCTGCGTAAAAGGTTAATATCTCATAAAGCACGTGAATGGGTGTCTATACAACTCTGGAAACGAATCAATATGATAGGGGGCTCATTCGCAAAACATCGCGTCGTCTATTAGCATCAGGTAGCATCCTATATTGCCAACGAAATTTTGCATTTCACTTCAAGTTCTAGTCACTCGTTTGCGGTCAGAGAAGCAGGTCATAATTTCGCTCACCGGCAGTTCATCTCAGCAATACATGCACCACACATTTAATTATTAAGGTTCACAATCAGTGTGAATTCTTGCTTAGTTTTCATGCAAATAAATGTTATTAGTTGCACTTTCTAATAAGAAAGCGTAGCAGTATATATTTAGTGGGGCGTCACGTGGAAAGTAGGATAAAACTGTCTGGCGGGTAGACAAACTTAGGTAGTATTGCGTTACAATGTGCACTACCAGAAGGTAAACTTGATCACTGTGTCCATGACAAAGCACACATACGTATGTAAGTATGCTAGACGTAACGCTGCTCTTCGTTATTGTTTTCTTCAATAGTAAGCTGGCAGATTTCGCGGGCGAGCTTATATTCTACAGTGCGAAGTATAGCGGGTAAGAAGAATGCTCACACAGCATGAAAAATTGATTTGATCACCGTTTTCAACAGATATTGATCAATTAGCTTCTCGAAACTAAGATAATTGTGACGTTTGTAATGAATTCTGCTCGATCGATTATGTAGATGGATCTCCAAACACGAGCGGAAACACAGGAGCATGCAAATGCACAGCAAAATATGGCAAGGTTTAAATTTAGTGCATTATTTTCTATTATAATTTATATCTTCAGTAATAAATTTGTGTTTTCTAAATGGCTTAATTCTTCACATGACTCAACTTAAATGATCTAGTGATTGTAACGTAAATATACGAACTTTCCCAAATGAAGCTTTCATATTCCAAAGTCGTAGTAAGATTTATTTCCAGTAATCATGTAAAAATACATGACGATTGCGGTGCGTGATAGATCCTGGTGGAACTATTGCTCATGGTGAATAGCTGGAGAGGAAAATTATGCGGGCCGTCTTCCCAGGAAACGTGTGAGGCAGCATCGTCATGTCAGTAGCATTAAGCGCGAAATGTAAAGTTTTGGTAGTACTAGAATGCCGCTCAAAGAACGTTCACTTTTGCGAACGGGTCCCAAAGAATGTACTGCGTTTCCAGAGTTGCATAGACTATAGTTAATTCACTTGGGTAGCCCTATGTAAAAGACTTTTAATTGTTTCTTCCGCAATGGCAAGCGGGCACGTTTCACCGGAGAGGTGCTGCGAACGATGAGAAGTGTTAAGGAAAATAAAAACCATGCATTTCATTAGATCACAGTTTTTAACAGACTTGGTGCTGTAACAGCGCCGTCATGCAACTAAGACAACATTTAAAATGCTGGAGAAGCAAATACGCACCTCCCCCTCTTTCTCTCTCTCTCTCTCTCTCTATATATATATATATATATATATATATATATATATATATATATATTGTTGACATGCGAGCCCCCCCCCCCCCCCCCCGAACAAAATTCCTGGCTACTCCACTGGCTGATAGTAATGGTGAAGTTGAGTAAATAGCACCATAGATTGGCAAAGAAGTGTAGAGCGCACTCAGACTCACTCAAGAAATACATTTCAGGCTTATGGCTCACTCGGCCTCAGACTCACCAAAAGTTTCCTCAACCGGACTCACTCGGACTCAGAATCACTAAACTTTTTCACAACCGGACTCACTCGTACTCAAACTCAACAAAATATTACTCACCCGGACTCACTCAGACTCACGGCTCGATCTGAGTCTGAGTGAGTCGACTCATGAGTGAGTTTGCCGACCTATTGGGAAAGCACAAGCACACATAAATAAAGCAGCCGACCTAACACGTGACACACCATAGCGTCTGCGCAGCAGAGCAAACAAGATCTACAGAAATACCGATTCATGGCGAAGGAAAACATGTGTAAGCACACCTACATAATGTTATTCCTACATAATGATGAACCACCAACTAGCCCAAGTTTTCTTCTAGTAAATATCATCAGGCAAGTGTCTATTAGTTGACTGGTGCAGTAGAAGACATCAGTGAAGCGCTTTAAAAATCCATGGGATGGCTGGACAGGGGTGCTGTACCGGAAACCGTTAAGTAGGCCCACATTGTAGACTTCCGGCATAATAGGCATACCTGAATGCGCCGCGGACGGCACAGCCGCTCTCTAAGCAACCTCAGCTGCAACGGCGACAAATAACACAACATCGAAGAATCTGGCAGTGGTCAGTATAGAACTGGTTGCCATAGACTTTTCCTACAATCTTTAGTAAGGGAACTGTGGCGCTGCGATCTTTCAGGCACCGTGGGAATGATGGGTAGTAAATGGATTTGCCTAGTCTTCGTGCTTGCGGCTTCGAACACGCTCCTGGCTTTGCTTTAGTGCTGTGTTTTGCCTTTTGTTTGAGATAAAAAATTGGCTCGTTGTGAACTCGTGAGCAAATTTGGATTGGTCAGCCTAAAAGGGTCAATGGTCAAGTGGGACTACTGAACTCTTGCTGAATTTTGGTGAACTTTATTTCGTGACAAAGCGGCTGCAGGCGGCTGCTACACGAGGTCCTTTCGATGCGCCTGAACAGTTCACGAGACACTGCACATTGCCCTTCCTAACAAAAGACGCAGGAGAGAAGCAGCGCTGGTCTACGATCTTTCTGCACCAACCAAGCTGCACCGCAGCTTGGTTGGTGCAGATAAAGCTGCACCAAGTCCAGGTAGGAAGTAGCAGTGCGGCAGACGACACTTGTGCGTGGCAACATCGCTTTTTTTATATATATACAGCGGAGCTGTTAACCTATTCGGTTAGTTCCGTTTCGCATGGACCGAAACTCAACCCAGCTGCGCTTCGCCTTGCGCCGCATAGCAGCCACCTGGCACAGCTGCGCTCGCATAACCAGGCCTAGCTACCACTTGCGCCGCCACGTAAGCATGACCATCTAATTAAGATCTTTCTAATTGAAGTCATAATCGATAATGCCTTGCTAATTAAGATCTCGCTAATTAGGTCCCATTGGTAATTCACACCTTATTAAGTCCTTGCCAAGTTAAGGACCTTGCTAATAAGCTAGGTCGGCCAGAAGCTCTGCTGTTAGTCCAGCCGTGCACCACTAGCTTAAGCTGCTTACATTTTTCTATGCACTGGCACGCCAGAGAGAAACAAACGTCGTGGCATTTGCTTTATCTGAACCCACAATAACCGTAGTCACAAGCTACAGATGAAGACATGTAAGTCACATATTTTATGTGCATATTACATAAAGAAAAAAAATCAAGGAGGCGTGGTTCGGTGAGAAAGATCTCCGCGATTAACACAGCGCTTCGGCAAGTTCATCATTAGGCTAGATTTGTGCGAGCCTTAGCAATGCACATCACAACATAAGCGCTTTTTTCATAAAAGACAGATAATTTCATATTGAGATCCTTTACTGCAACTACCAAACGCTGAAACTGTATAATTTGAGTTGAAAAAAAAAACTGTATTACAATATCTGACTACTCACGAAGAACGAAATAAGAACAGACTCCTTACTGATAATACACTCTCAATTCAATACGCGCTTAAAAACAATAATAAAGTTCAACCAAGTTCAAATCTAGGCGTATTGTACGTCAAAAAAGTATTCGCATTTCCTACTTCGCTTTCCAGAAAATGCTGCTAAATCTAGACGTCAGCAAAAAAGGCAACTTTGAAACTGTAGCAACATTATTAAAAATTTCTGAGTGACCGTATATTTTTTAGCCCTGTGGATGGAAAAGGTCTCTGTACCCGTCGTAGTTAATACGGTAGATATTATTTGTACTTTAATAATTACCAGTTTTAAAAGTCAAAAAGCCGCATGTAGCCGAAAGAACGAAGCGTAGGCAAATCCATGTACTGCCCATCATTCCCATGCTGGCTGAAGCGCTATGTGTTGCAGCTCCCATAGACACTAGCGCCAGATTTTCCTCTAGTGTGCTATTAAGAAACTCTATGGTGGGTGCAGAACAAATTGGTGACGTCACACAGGAATTCCTGTACCGAAACGGTATCTCCACGCCAGCTGTCAATCAACTATAACACCTAATATATCGATATTACCACCAGAATAGCATATTAGCACAGGTGCATTCAGCAGTTAAATCAATGAGTTTATTTTCAAGATGGCATATTATTCGTGCGTGCTGTCTGACTTGCGGAACCTGTAGCAAGTTTTCCTGCGTGTTGCTCGACAAGGTGGCGAACCAGCAGCCGGCCTCAACAAGTTAACCACAATATTAAGCATAGCATTGTTGAACTTTAGTGCACGAATTCAACTTGTTTGTTTATGTGATGAGCCTCACGTGTTATTATGTACGGTTTTATGCCAAAGGACAGTCTTCGAATAAAAAAAAAGTACACGATATTAAGCTCTCCCACGCTTATACTATAAGTATAACCATAATTCGGGCTTATTATTGATTTTCGCTGTCAATTTCTCTTCACATAGGCATAGACATGTACTCTTAAGCCCCTGCGGCAGCGTCAAGAGTGCTTTATTTCGTCCCGAACAGTGTTCTCCCATTTTCAACGGACGGGCGAAGGCAACATGCAGGCGGGTATAATAGTTCCACGCGTTCCGCGGAAATCAATCAGCGCTCACCGAAGAGATATGGTCCGGGCCGAAAAAGGCCGCCTGTCGATTCGCGAGCGCGCGCTCAATCTTTTCCTCGACTCCCTCTCCCCCCCCGCTCACCGCCTTGTACACACAGCGGGCAAGCCACACCGGAAGTCTTGATGGATGGATGTAGCAGGATGCCTCGGCAAAACCGTTATACCATACCTCCTCCCTTTTCCCTCCATGCCATATGGAGGCGGTGCGTCGGCAAGGCCGCGGGTGCGTTGTTTCTTTTCTATGGGAGAATGAGACGAATGCTTTTCTCCGGTGGCGTGCCGAGGTACGCTTTAGGACGTTGCTGCCGGACTCATTCCTCTCCTGGGCTGCTTCCTCCCGACATTGTGTTGAATTTAAGGAATACCCAAGAAATGAAGGAAGGTTTATGTATCGCCTTTACTGTGCCCTTTGTACGACGCATTGTTTGGGTCAGCCGTCTGGAAAATACGATTTCTTTGAAGCTTGGCAACCCCTTTTGAAAACCTGTTGATTGGTAAGTCGGCAAACGTGAACAAAAAAAAATCGTGCTGCAGTGGAAAATATGTTTCTTTAGATAGATAGATAGATAGATAGATAGATAGATAGATAGATAGATAGATAGATAGATAGATAGATAGATAGATAGATAGATAGATAGATAGATAGATAGATAGATAGATAGATAGATAGATAGATAGATAGATAGATAGATAGATAGATAGATAGATAGATAGATAGATAGATAGATAGATAGATAGATAGATAGATAGATAGATAGATAGATAGATAGATAGATAGATAGATAGATAGATAGATAATCGTAAACATTACGAGAGCAGCCATTTTGGTGAAATGTGTGCTTGACTAAATGGTCAGTTCTGCGTTAGCGTCTTGCATAGACGCCTTCCACGAAATTTGCATACCGGTGAGGAAGAACATATCATAGAGCACTTCATCAAGATGTTTTTTGTAAAGGCTAACGAATAGCGCACGACTTAATGGACAATTGTTTCCTTTAGAGTTCACTGAAAGATATCACAGAACAGAATAGCGTTTTTGCATCTAACAACGCTATACGTTCTATTGTATCCGGTGCATCACTGAATCGGAAGTTAAGCGACAAAACAGATACTTCTTCTTTGTGGCCATGATTTTACCGGCAATGTATTGGAATGTAATTTATGGAAGGACACCCATGCTGGCAAAAATATGAATGTATCCCAACAATATGAATTCGATGAACCCGCGGTGCAAAGCAAGTGTAGACGAAGAAAACTTGCTATGAAGGCTTCGTTGGAATTCTTCGTAGTGGAATAAAATCTCACCGAGGGAGAGGACAAGATTTCAGGCCGACATTTACTTAAAACTATCAATATTATTTTATTTTGCACTCTTCATGCGTTACTGTCCGTCATCTTGCTGCTTTCCTTCTTTTTCAGCTCTTTGTTACACAGCTTTCATATTACTTGATGGCTGCTGTACTTTTTCCCGTTTATTTTGCACTCTTCATGCATGACTGCCCACCATCTTACTGCTTTGCCTACTTGTAACGGGGTCGGGACCTCGTCAAGCTTCTCGAGCTTTTTAGTCCCGTGCTCCTTCTGTCCAAAGGAAATAAAGTTGATTGATTGATTGATTGATTGATTGATTGATTGATTGATTGATTGATTGATTGATTGATTGATTGATTGATTGATTGATTGATTGATTGGCTTGAAATGCGGATTATTGAGGCATGGGGAAAATCCCAACTTTGCGTACTTTTTAGGTAAAGACTCTTCCCGGCTTGCTGGAGAGGTGTGCGTTCTATCAGATGACGTAACAACGGCGTGCGTCCGTTGGTCCGGTGACGGCAGTGCCACGGGCGCTGGATAAAAAAGAAGGTGTGGCAGTGCATACCTAAAGTTGCGTCGTCCTACCGATAGATATCTGCTGACGTCGCCGAACCGAAGGACGCGCGGTGTGTTGCTTTATCTGGTCGATCGCGCCTCAAGAGTGTCCTTACTTAAATATTATATCTTACACCGCTGTTTGAATGGTCACGTCATGGGTTTGACATGCGGCTGTTCCAGACACACTCAAACGCTGCAAAGGACACTAAAGACGCCAGCTCGATGGCGCCCGAAAACAGCGTTCTAGGAATGGCCGCAACAACGCCTCCTCTATTTCACTGGTCGCAACTGCAGCGGGCTCGAAGGCTCGCTGAGCCTCATTTTACCATGAAATTCTAAGCTTACGCATAACATAAAGAACTCTCCAAGAAAATTCTGCGTGGATTTTTTTCGATCACGAAGGCTCTTCGCAATGTCGACGGTGTCGCTGAAGACGTCGCATGCCTTTTTTTAGGAGCGAAGCTCCTGAAGCTGGCACCCCGCCGTCGCCGTCGCCGTTGAAGCTCCCTGGCATGGTGCCAGCTGTGGCGTCTCCCCCTCACGCGGGAGGATAAATGAGCTTTATGAGCGCTGGAACGCGGATGGCGTCTTCACGATGCGCAAAGCGCGAGAATACGAACGCATGCGAAACAGAGGCAGATTAATCTCCCTCTCCCTCTTTCTTTGGCTCTGGCCCTCTCCCCTCAAACCGGAGAACGCGCGAAACCGTCGCTTCACCCTGTCTCCGCCCAGTGGTTGGTCCGTTGCCTGGACTGCGGCCGTTCCTGGACAATGAAACGCAGTGCGTGCCGAACACCGCGTGCGTCCCATTTCTAACCCCCGTATTCAGAAACTCTCCTCGACTTGAATTTGACTGGCCACCGCCTCAAGGCAGCACGTTTGAAACGCGTTTGTGCTGCCTTGGCACCGCCTAAAGACAGCGCGTTCGAAAGGCGTTTGTGCTGCATTGAAGGCAGTGGCAAGTCAAGTTCAAGTCAAGGAGCGTTTCTGAATACCCCCCCCCCCCCCATATTCAGAAACGGAGCTTCGCTCATCGGTTGTATTCGTACACGGAACAACTGCTAGTTTTATAGTCGTGGACTCTTATATGTCATATCAGGATAATAACACACTTCATCGGATTGTTTCGTTTAAAAGGCTTACGAGATGTTCAGTGCACTACTCTTTTCATACAAATGCTAATGGTGTTCTGATGTTTTAATTAGCGCAAGCAGGAGCGAGCAGCACAGGCATGCAGAGCTATAATGGAGGTTGCGAAATAAGGCACGAAGAGCTTCGTAAACCATCATTGGCTCCATAGATGTTGTGGGGATCCGCCATGTTTTCTGCCGCGGTCGTTGGTTGTTGGGATGGCACATACCGAGGCCATTAGTTCGTACATGTACTTTCGAGAGCGACAGTTATACTCTGTACCACGGAGGTTAAAATACCTTCCTTGCTCTAGACAAAAGCGGAAAGCACTCATGTGCATAGGTCGGCAAAACATGTGGAGCTCACTCATGAAATATATTTTGCCCTTGGGACTCACTCGGACTCAGATTCACCAAACTTTTCCTCAACCGGACTCACTAAAATTTTTTCCCAGCCGGACTCACTCGGACTCAGACTCACGAAATATTTTTCCAGCCGGACTCACTCAGACTCAGGCTCACGGCTCTATCTGAGTCTGAGTGAGTCTGAGTGAGCCGAATCACGAGTCCATTAGCGTACAATTGGCTTCTTTGAACTTGGTGACAATGCTCTTTAACACCAATATCTCGCGTAATCGCTGCCCTACTTAGCGCCTTTTGATCTCGCACCTTCAAATATGAGATATCAGTGGTTGCAATCCACTAAGAACCTTTTTATTGAATGACATGACTCACATGAATTATTTTATCAAAAATTCCCGGGAAACAGCCTTCGGGGGGTGGGAGGGAGGTCACGGCACGCCCCACCCCCCCTCCTCCGTAACTCACGCCTGTGATCAATAAATATTGAGCTGGCGTATGAACGCTGGTGCTTCGAAGTATGCGTGAGTCGGCCTGAGTATAAACTTGAGCCTACGTAAGGCTGACAGTAATGCTGAAATTGGGTAAGCAGAACCCTAGATCGGCAAAAAAGTGTAGAGCTCACTCAGACTCACTCAAGAAATGCATTTTGGGCTTAAGGCTCACTTGGACTCAGATTCACCAACATTTACCTCAACCGGACTCACTCGGACTCAGACTCACTAAAACTTTTTTCTCAACCGGACTCACTCGGACTCAAACTCACCAAAACATTACTCACACGGACTCGCTCAGACTCAGACTCACGGCTCGATCTGAGTGTGAGTGAGTCTGAGTGAGCCGAATCACGAGTGAGTTTGCCGACCTATGCTCATGTGCATGCATTTGGCCTTCAATATGTTCTGCGGACCTCGCTGCCTTGGAGACGAACGCTGCGCTTCCAAGACTCTCTCTTGCCATGCCTCTCACGCTTTTTGCTTTACGGAGGTGTGGTATGTACTTCGCCAATTCGCAAAAGGGAGATTTCTGGCGTAGTGGATACTCAGTAATTGTACTTGCAGTAGGCATCCTAGGATAGTTTGAAGCGGCTTACACGCGTACAGACCAGGGGCGTAGCGAGAAACTTTTTTTCGGGGGGCAGCAATAGAATGAAAAATAAAGGGAGGGAGAGTCTTAAAGTCTTTCACTCAGACATCTCTTTCTATCATCTTTTACTCCCCCTTGTCCCCTTCCCCAGCACAGGGTATCCAGCCGGTCTAAGAACTGGCTAACCTCCCTGTCCTTCCGCTTGTTTCTTGCTTCCTCCTTCCTTTTTAGGGGCGAAGCTCCTTATCCCGTGGGTCGTGCGTCCCTTGTAGTTTGTAGTACGTCGTAGCCACCGGCGTAACCAGCAGTATCTCCCTGTGTGATGACGATGACGCTGCCATCACGGCACACCACATGGAATGTACCCACTATGCGTCATAACGATGGCGCTGATGACGATGACGATCGCGATGCCATACAACCATAGCTCGGCACACTCACTCATGAGTGCACTCAACTCGCACTCACCCACACTCATTTGAACGTGGTGAGTTGAGTATGAGAGTACTCATGCGTGTGAGTGGACGTGAGTGTGAACGTGAGTGAGAACTCATGAGTGTGAGTGGTCGTGAGTGTGAACGTGAGTGAGTACTCATGAGTGTGAGTGGACGTGAGTGTGAACGTGAGTGAGTACGAAGGCTGAAAAAAATTGTGGTGAGTGAGTTTAAGTGAGTACTCCCTTAAAGTGCCGACCTATGGAGCTCGGCACACTCACTCATGAGTACACTCAACTCACACTCACTCACACTCATTTGAACGTGGTGAGTTGAGTATGAGTGAGTACTCATGAGTGTGAGTGGACGTGAGTGTGAACGTGAGTGAGTAATCATGAGTGTGAGTGGAGGTGAGTGTGAACGTGAGTGAGTACTCATGAGTGTGAGTGGACGTGAGTGTGAACGTGAGTGAGTGCGTAGGCTGAAAAAATTGTGATGAGTAAGTTTGAGTGAGTACTCCCTTAAAGTGCCGACCTATGCATACAACACATGGCATCGCAATATGGTCTCACATGCATATCGTTTAACCACATGCAACCAACCACCATCACGTCTTAGATGATGTACCTCCGGAGCTTCGCCCACTCATCATCATTCACTCCGCGGATATGCTGTGATTTTTTTCGGGGAAGAGGGGGGGGGGGTCACCTCCTTGATTTTTTGGGGGGGGGGGGTCACCTCCTTGATTTTTTTTTTGGGGGGGGGGGCACCTTCTTGAAATGGTCATTTTTCGCTCTGTATACCATTTCGAAAAAATATTTCGGGGGGGGGGGGGGAGGGGGGCACGTGCCCGTTGTGGCACTCCCTGGCTACGCCACTGGTACAGACGTTCGTTTTCTTGTGGCCCGGTTGAGGTGTCCATCGAGTAGCGAAGTCTGGCTAGCGATTGGCAAGGTAATGCGAACGGGGCCGCGTTCTTACTCTTGAAGGCGAAGCTCAAGCGTCCTCCAAGTTTTTTTTCTTCGCACGATAGCGTATACGTTTACTTTCAGCATCTACAAAGGTTACTAAATTTGTTTTCAATAACTGACGAAGTGTTTCCTACATTCTTGGTTTACTGTGACTGCCACTTGCAGCGCTTTTATCCGCGAAAACTCATTCTAGCCGCAGGAAATAAAAACACTGTGGGCTTCAATTGGTTATGTCGCAAAGCTTATTGAAGCGTTATGTTATCATACGCGCGCACACTGCCCTCCTCTTCCCTGGCTTCCGGCCCTATTACCGGATTTACTCGAACGTAACGCGCGTTTTCCCCCCCCCAGATGTTTGCTACCGAAAGTCGACCCCCTCGCATTACAATGGAATACTTAAATACTACTACTTTTACTATTTTTTCTTCTTCGACGCAATGAAAAGTCACGTACCGCTCTCGTTACACCTGCGGTCGCGTTACAATCGAGTAAAACCAGTTATGAAGTTGTCGTACACAGCTCCACCTGGCTACATAGGTGCCATTTCTTTCAATACAAGAAATTGAGGTTGTAGCAGGTTGTCCAGTAAGAATAAGCCCTAGATAATGATATCGTAGGTACGACTAGACGAGGCACTACTTTGGACAATATGGCACCAGCGAAAAACGATGTCATGGTTGAACGAGGTTAAAGCGGAATTCATCGAGCGAAAGTACTAACTACCGCGGAAAAGCATTCCGCGGTAATGTCCCGTGCGGCAAGCAGCGCCACGCTGTCTACAATCCGCCTTTTACATTTTCTTGCGCTGCCCTCTGCCTATTTGGTAGGGGCAGGGGCATAGGGTATCGGCAGTACCAAAGGTCCCGAGATGAAGAGGCGTTTCGCGACTTTTCCGCTAGGAAAAGGACGCATGCGTCGCGGTATCGTGAAAGATTTTCTTCGTATTGCCGAAATCAGGAGAGGGCAGTTGAGGTCTCGAGGCTCGAGCTCCCGCCTACTCACAGCTCTCGCCCACCGATGGAGACGGGCTCGCGGGAAAGGAGAACAAAATGACTCTGCGCATGTTCGTTGCTATGACGATGCACGTCGAAGGCTCAGACTGTGAGGGAGAGAGTGTGTGTCGTTCATGAAAGAGGCAGAAATAAAAAGGACCCTGTTTTCTGTCTCCCTTCGGGGGGGGGGGGGGGGGGGGCTGGCTAAGCACCTTTAGGAATGGGGAGAGGGATGTGAAGATGCTAAAAATTGGCGGGCTTTGCTCCCGTTTTGAATTGCATTCGATACTGGTCATACTAATCATTATTACATGCATTAATTCGTCGCTTTGTTGCATTAGCATTATCAGTAGCGAATCGTTACTAGGGGATCGATAATTACACGTTGACGCCAAAAACGCGATATGCGTAAAGTTGATGTCCCTGCTCCTTTAAGGACACTGCGAATTCCGAAGTCTGTTCGACGAACGCCTGTGCCCATTGAGACGGGGTCGGTCAGAATGGAACGCGATGCGCCCGTCTCCCTCCTTGCATGATTGGACACGCTGGACGCAGCGACGCTACGCAAGCAAAGCGCGAGCGCTGTAGAGTCCGGCGCGAGGCGCGACCGACGCGACCGGCGTCAGTTGGCGCGTCCCCGGCGGCCACTTGGCACCGTGCCAGAGCACGGACGGATGAACCTACGGACGCACGGACGGACGTGAGCATGAGATATTAAAGGCTTTCGCCTTAATACTCCGCTGACCAGCGTACAGTCGCCCAAATCTTTAACTATCGGGAATGCGCGGCAGTTCTTTTTTTTTTTGTGTGTGTGTGTATCTTCGCCATATGATTAAATTAAGTTCCAAAAAGGGAGAGGACAAGTGCATGCCCACAAAGCACATGCCCAAAGAACAATTTATTTTGCAATTTCGTTCCATTATATGGCGCTGACAGACAGAAAAGTCGCCGCTGCGTACGATAGTTAAAAGATTTGGCTGTACCAGAGCGCCGCACTTCTGCAGGCTCGACGCCGCCTGGCATTTAGCGTATACGACGCCGCCACTGAAATGTGTGAGTTATAACAAGCTTCGTTCGCAAAAAATGCGATTGTTTAAAGCGCTAAATTCTCAAACAATAAGTCCCATACATAAGTACTCTTTGGGCTAAAATCAAGTCCCGGACGCCTTATCAGAGACAGCCGGACTTCGCTGCTTATTAGACAAAGAAACCATAATTTTGGTCACTTGCGGCGAAAGCGGGGGAAAACAAAATCAGGTATAATCATGCTGTCACTGCACTTTTCACGCAGTTGCGCCCACAGCTACTTCCTCCATTAATATACGCTTGAGTCATGACTTTCCCTACAGAGTTACGCATGATCCCAAGAGGATGAAACTTCCGCGTATAAATATTACAGTGATAAAGAGAAAAAATGATCACGTGTAAACAAATTATTCTTAGGGGAAACAGAGAGAGAGAGGGGGGTGAAAGCGATAGAGAGATAACGGCAAGAAGAAAAGACTGGCTATCTGTTCATCTTTCTATAACAAGTTTTTACGATCACGTTCGTGCTATACCCTGCAATATGTCGCATCTAGCTCTTGCGAGGGTGGCGCTGAGCATCGCGAAAAAGTGCCGCCCCTCCAGACCAAGTGCTATATTAAAAAAGAGGCAGCTTCTTCGACCTAACGAGGCAGAAATGAGACGCTCGTTACGAATGGCAAGGAAAAGGGTAACAGCGCTCGTCGAGGGTTGCCAACGGCATAGTTAATGACCCGGTAAAAAAGGAACGCGAAGCAGGCACGCATGCAAATGGCCGCCCGATGGAGGCTACGTTGCGCTGCGCTGGAGCTCAGGTATTCCCGGCGCGTCCTCGTCGTCGTTCAAAAAAAGTCGGGCCTCGCTGATAACCGACCGTGCTCTGCTCGAACTGCAGGGTTCACGGCTGGGCAGGCTTTTGCCGCCTGATAGCGAAAACTAGTGGCCCGTTTCCTCGACGGCGCGCGACACCCGATGGACCCTGAAATGATGCCGCGAGCCCGAGAGGTGGGCCCGCGTGTAGTATCTCAATTAACGGCTCGCTTGAGACAGATGGGTGTGCGGTAAACAAGACGTAAGTGGAAGGGGAGCGGCGTTGAAAAAAAATGGGCCCGGATAAAAGTTGGGCGTGATGGATCGCTGTGACCCAAGTTGGTTACCGGAAGTCATCCAGACTAACAATGATTGAATATAAGAGGAAAATATTAAAAGCCAAGTTGACTAGAGCTTACCGCGATCACAGGATATAACTCGAAAAGTGGCCCAAAACTTGAAAGCGGCGGCGGAAGCAAAGTTTATTTAGTAAGACAATTAAGAGTTTTCTTGAGCTTTTATTCTTCTTCTTCTTCTTCTTCTTCTTATTATTATTATTATTATTATTATTATTATTATTATTATTATTATTATTATTATTATTATTATTATTATTATTATTATTATTATTATTATTGCTGTTATTGTTGTTGTTGTTATCATTATTTTGTGGCGCCACAAGATGCAGTGCCATTTTCTGTTGGCGCTTGCAGAGCAACTTTGTCCTCACAACACCTAATATGACTTCAATATGCTTTCAAGATTTAAGAACGTACATTGATGTCACCATCTGCAGCAACCATGTCCGTGAAACATTCATACAAAATACATCTTTCTCTGCCTTCCGTAAAACTGCGCTTTCTTAAATAAAAGCTTAAACGCGCCACGCGCTCCGTTAAACTGCTCGTTTATTACTACTTAATTTCACCGAAGCACGAGTACGCCTGTATTGTCTTGGGACCTGCGTACAATGTAACAAAAAGAAACTTGAAAGAATCCAAAGACAGGCTATCCGGTTTGTTTACAACAAATTGTCGACGTTCAGGTCCCCAAGTGAACTAATGCGGGATAATAATATTCCAACACGCGAAAAGCCTCGAAAAAAATTAGGCTCAAATTTCTTTCTCAGTTACTGACTAATAGATTAGCACTCGACCCTGCAATGTACTTAAGTCCGCTAATGATGAGACCTACTCGCCAAGCACCACGAAAATGCTCTAACCCCTATGTTGACCAACGTTACCCAATCAAGCACTCTATCTTTCCGATGCCCCACACTGCTTTATCGTTTATGGTTAGGTGTGGCATTCACGAAATCTTATTCCTTTCGCATTGGGATGGCCGGCAACGCCCTCTGCGATGCCTGTCGTTTCGAGGAGACGCTACGCCACATCCTGTGTGACTGTCCGGTATATGAAGTTCAGAGACAGTCAGTGGCGTCCGTTCTAGCGCACCGTAACAATAGACAAATGTCTGTTCAATCTATTCTTGCATGTCGTCCACAGAGGACATCACAGCTGAAGGCGACCAAGGAACTACTGAGGGGTTTCTAAGAAAAACGAACTTGGACAAGCGGCTGTGACAGTGATGTCGCGTACCACGCCAGCGTGATGGACTGTGACTGACTGCATGTTTGTGTGTGTGATGTGTTATGTGCTATCTTTCTCTTTCCTCTCCATCTTTCAATCTCCCCCATCCCCTTCCCACGTGCAGGGTAGCAAACCGGTTATCCTTGGACCTGGTTAACCTCCCCTGCCTTTCCTTCTCTACGATTTCTTCTCTCTGTCTTTCCGTGCATTATTAATATCTGTAATAACGTGCTTTTGTAAACGTTGCATTGTTTCGTTTTCACAGTTTTATACTTAAATTTCCATTGTTTTATTTTTATTTTATTTTTTTTGTGACAAAATGTTGTACTTTATCTACCCTGCATGGTCTTCGGGTACGCAGTGTGTAATAAATAAATAAATAAATAAATAAATAAATAAATAAATAAATAAATAAATAAATAAATAAGTGCGTTTATATAGATAGCAGGTGGACTCTTCGCTTTCCATCCCATGCAAACCACTGTTACCGACGCCTACCCTTCAAGCAGCATCAATATCTGCTGCATAGCCGCTGTGGTGGTTTATAGCTAACCCGAAAGACGCTGGTTCGATCCCCGGCCACGGCGGTCACATTTAGTTGGATACGAGAGGCTATAGACCGGCGTACTGACAGGAATCACACTTGTCTAGAGGGCGGTTGAGCGCGTGGCTCTTGAAGTTGTTTTTGCCCGCACCTGTTACATCATGTTATCCTACAAACTTCCCTTCATTCTAGAATTATAACACAAAGAGCGACCATGCTGTATGACTATGTTAGGTATCATTACGGTGTCGATCTTTGCACATTTCTGCAGAAAACTGCCGCTGAAGCAGCCGGCTGGGTGTTCTAGACAAGTGTGATTCCGTCTGTACTGTGCGGTTTCAGTGTACGTTGAAACACCTCGGATGGTCAAAATTATCCGGATACCTCCACCAAGAGGTCTCTTGTGCTATGTGTCTCTTTGGGAAGTCAAATATCATGAACGAACCAACCAACATTTCACTGGCGTTGTCGGGTAGGGAGGAAGGTTTCAGGAAGTCAGATCCAAACCCGAAATTCTACAACTTTGCATCATGTATATATACATGTATGTACACATACAAACGCACGCACGAACATACGTAAAGTATGATTGAACCCTCCTCCCCCACGAAAAAAGATTTCTGGACACGCTACTGCAACTTTTACTATATGCACAGATCCGTCACAACAGAAACGTTGCTTGTGACATCGTTTGCTTCCAGTGTCTGTCGAGCTATTTGCGGGCACCGCATATGGAGCTGCTGATGTCAGGCGCGATTCCACAAATGATGGCACAAGTATGAAACAGCACGATTTGCTTGACTTAATTGCGATCACATGACAACGCCTGTTCTAAAAGGTGATCCACCAAACAACAGCAATCGAAGCATACGTTAAACTTCAGTGCTGGCAAATCGTTGTCCGGAATCCCGCAAGCAGATTTGTGGTTATCAAGGAAAAATTGGCCGCGTATCCGCGTGCTTCGCTGCAAATGTCGTCGAAAGACGATAGTCTTGTGCCGGCCGTACTCCTATGTTTTGCCTTGCCTCAGACAGCGCCTACTCTATGTTGAATTGGCCGCATCTGGCTGGCATTGATAAAATAGAGGCGGCGCTGCGCGAGATATGGACGCCATCGAAAAACATGAGCTTGTGCTGAACCAAGGGCCAGCACAAGCCAGCGGCTGGACTTCATCGTCGGCAAACTTCTTCGTGCAAAACGTCGCAGTTCATGCACAGCTTCGCATTTTCAGCACCGCCTAAAAGACACTAGGGTCTTTAGAATTACGTATCTGTGTATTTTCTAATAAAAGAACACACGACCTGATACTTACATATTAATGTTGGGCCTCGGGTATGCGTAGTATTTGCTTTTTGATCGAATATGTTCCCAAGTATGAAAGCAAACACCAGTTCAAGATGGCTGGGCGTTCAGAAATTAGGTAAACTTTGGCCCTGTAGCTAGCTGAATCGGGTCACGGACAGTCAGATAGACAGACACACAGACAGACCAAAATTTTTGCGTTTAAGTATCCCAAGAAAGACTATCGTCTTTAAAAATTGCCGTTCACCCGTCTGTAGCACAAAACTACTAGAAAAATTGAAGGACACTTTCTACCTTCCAAAGTGTGTTCGGCGAAAGCGTGTGGCCATTCCATTGACGGAAAGACCGATGGACGGAAAGACCGACGGACGGACAGACGGCCGGCCGGACAGACAGACGGACGGACGGACGTACGGACGGACAGACGGCCGGCCGGACAGACGGACGGACGGACGGACGGACATCCGGACAGACGGACGGACGGACGGACACCGGGCGGACGGACGGACAGACGGACATCCGGAAGGACGGACGGACAGACGGACATCCGGACGGACGGACGGACACCGGACGGACGGACGGACGGACGGACATCCGGACTATGGACGGACGGACATCCGGACTACGGACGGACGCCGGACGGACACCGGACGGACACCGGACGGACGTGAGCATGAGACATTAAAAGCTTTCGCCTTAAAATCCATAGGTATAGTACAAAGCTAGGAATAAATCGGCACGGACAACACGAAGTTGCAAGATAATCCGTAAGGGATCGCACAAAACAACAAGAAATGCAGGAGTCAGGGGAAGATGGAAGGCTGTGATGAGAAATTCGTAAACAGGGGATGTGTGCTGGAGCCTACGTTTCGACGACCGCACTTGTCTCTTTCGAGGCTGAAGCTGCTTTTGCAGCCTTGAAGAAGACAGGTCCACTGGTCGAAACGTAGGCTCCAGCACACACTCCCTGTTTACGAATTTCTCATCGCAAAACAACAAGGAGATTCGTAAGGATAGCAAAAAGCAACAACGAAACCTTTGAGGATAGCAGTAGTAACCCTGTCACACGGGGCAACTTAAGCGCACTTTTAGGGAGTGCACTTCGCTGCTGGTCTCATTCGCACGCTGTCGCACGGGAACGATTATAAAAGACACATAGAAAAATAGATCACAAGAAAAAATTCCAAGGCACCCGACGGGGGGATTCGAACCAGCGACCCCCTCGCTCCGCAGCGCGCTGCGTTAGACCACTCAGCCACGCCCCATGCATGCGCCGGCATAATAACGCCAAGCTATTTATAGACACCACTAACCGCGGGCAGTATGCAGATCTCGGAGGAGCTTGAGCGTGTTTTCTGTCACGCAACGCTCCTACACTTTCTGTAAATTTGAAAACTGTATTTGAGACGCGCACGAAAAAGCGGCCGGCCCCTTTCTGTACCCACTCGTGATTTGGAACGAAAAAAAAAACAAAACAAAAAGAACACTGCACACACCTTGCGTCAGACGCCACCGCGTGGCAGGGAGACGCAGAGGGGTCATTCGAGCGCCCCAATTTAAAAGAAGACATATCTAAGAGCGTCGGGTTCTGCGTTGTCGACAATTGCAGCGCGTTGCTCAAACACAAAGGCGTAACAACTTTGATAGTTATTAGTTCACGCTTGACCTGTGTATACCTGCGCGTCTTTTTAGAGCGTCCTTTGTGCTTCAGCGGGAAGTTGCAAGTATCGACCTGTTCGTCAATCTTCGTGTGACATTCCAATTTGTTGCTATAGCATTCATTGCTTCGCCCTTGCGGCGATGCTGTGACTTTTTTGTTAGTTAGGAATATTCTGATGCATCCAAAATATACTAAATATAAAAAAAGAATACTCTGCTATTCTCGTTCTCAGGCAGTTTACAGCCACGACCGCCAGGGGCATGCCCAGCACACGCCGTTGAATAGCCGCAGCCGTCGCGTTTGTACGGTAAAGTATATTTTAAGGGCTGCTTATACCTGTAACAGATTATTACTCAAGAAACATTGCCTGAAATAACAAATATCTGACATGCTACTTAAGTACCCATCGCCATCACCATCATTTCCAAAGTACACTTCCCTTTCTCGTGTAGCGGCGCGCCGCCAGTGACATTCAAGGGGGCGTAAGTGGCACTCGCTCAAAATGGCACCAAATTTGTCAGTGTGACCGGGGTATTAGCTACACAAAAATCCTTAAACATAGCACAAAGGCACTAAGAAATCCGCAAGGATTTATCCGAACGGAAAGCTCTAGAATTGAAGAAAAAGCGTTCCTGGTAGGTAGGGTGTTCGAGACAGGGACCGGCGCCTTTCCGGGATGGATTTTTTCCATCTTCTTGCTTGAAATTCGCGGATGGTATTTTTCCCCCTTTCTGAACTCTAGTGTTCTCCTGGCGACTGTCTTTTCCGAGGCTAACTTTACTTCTTTGCCACCACGCCCCACTTAACCAGGAGGGCTCACGTGGAAGAACCGATAACATTGAACATACAGCGAACAAAGATGTCCTCTTCAGAATGAAGTTGCCTTTGTTTCTTGACCATCCCCGCTTGGGGACTCCCTCTTAAGGCATTTATTCTGCAACCCCTAACTCATAAGATGATGTCAAGCAATGAGACGGTGAAGAGAACGTGAAGAGATTGGTAAAAACTTTACCAATTGAAGGAGTGAAGAAAATATCAGGTGACTTACATCAATAGTCAGCTATAGAAAGAATGAAATGTAAGTTACGAACAGACATAAAGACGTCAAGATTTAACTATGTCTCTCGTAGTACCAAACACGGAATGAGCGATCATTCTGAAATGGTGAAGGGTAAAAAACCCCGTAGGCTTTACTGCGCCGACCAAAGTGAAGAAAAATTAAAACACAGAGAAAAGACGTTCCGGCTCCCACAAGGGAGCCTTGTTCACCATTCACTTTGTTCACCTTGTTCATCATTCTGAAAGATCGCGAGATGTGCCGAAGAGTGATGTCATTCTCGGCAAGCGCAGTTTTGTAAACATTAAAAAGAGCTCTTAGTCGGAACTTCTAATTTACTGAAATGGCGCGTAAATATTTGGAACTTAGGGTGAACTCGCCGTGTGTCAGGGAATCACAAAAATTATAACCCTACCTCAAAATCGATATTTCATATAAGGAAAGAATGGCATATAGCAGTGACACCAACTACTCCTTTTCTCCAATATGTTAATCTTTGTCATAATTTTGAATGACAGGCATAACAAATGAGAAAAGAGCGCACGGACGCACCTATAAACAAAATTGTTGCATACTCTAGAGCAAAAACGATAACACAGCAGAAATCCACACATCAACTTTATGTTTGCGGGCACATTCAAAGTGAATCTCGCTTGAATACCACACAACAGAGAGAGAAAAAAAACTGACACAGTTAAGCAGTTATATCCTCCTGGATACGCCTCTGAGGCCTAAGGCTTCGCAGCCTGAGGAAAAATGAAACATACGATCGTACATGAAAGAATACAAAGTAGCACGTTAAACAAAAATACCTGCTATATGACAAGTAGAATGCAAGCATTATCAACTACTTGTGAGTTCTAGTGCTATTCAGAAACACTTGTCTGCTATTTAAACAGACAGGCAACTCTGTCAAAATGTTCAGCTTGTCTGCTATGCACTATCAAGAATCGATAGTCATTGAAAACCTTCCAATTACGCATGAGCAGGTAACAAACGCCGAAAGTACACGGACGTCGCCACAAACACAACGGACAAGGACGCATAGCATGAATGTAAGATCTCTTAACACTATGGCTTCCATTGTTCGTTAAGTGGCCTGAACATTTTTAGGCAAGTCACATTGTGTCGTGTTGTATCCACAATAAAGCCATAATACTCTGAGGGTCCTCATCTCCATTAGGATTATGTCATAATTTTAGCAAATACCACATCAAAATGCAGTCTACAGCAACCTCTTATCACATCTGAATGGCATGGAAACGATGCCACATGTGCACGGAGTTCTTCGCAAAGACATATGACATCTAAGGTCATAAACCAACAAATATAGCTTAGTGCTCCTTCAGTAGTCTGCTGTCCGGTTTCCAGACGTCTCCGGAGACCGACTTTTCGTGACCTCCTAGCGTTTGCGCATTATAAGTAAATTACGCGGCTTACGATCTTCAGTCCCTCACGGCCGCCTTAATCTTGACCCGCTGGGGTGGCGAGCGGATTAGGAGGATCCGGGAAAACCCCATTTCGCGGGGGAAAAGAAAGCTCGTTGTGCGGCAGAAGTGGGACTCCCTGGAGGTCTCGTCTGAGTCCCTAATCGATGGGCGAACGAAGGAGGAACAGGAAGGAAGCCAATTTCCAAAAGGGCTCATCTGGAAGCCTCTTATATTGCGAGCACAAGTAAGCACGGACATACGTGGTGCTGCCCCTCAGCAAGCATCTGACCTTGCTTGTTTCGTGTCGCATGATTTAAACGCAGTGTAACAGGCAGAAAAGTTGTTCTCATGCCGCGAATCAGTCTCATGAGGCCGTATTATTCGGTTAGCATTGGCGTATGTTTGATCACAGACAATACTGCAGGTTTTAAAAGACAGTTAACCTCAGGGATAATTCCTACTGCGATATTCCTTTCAGCCGCGAGTTATGATTGAATGTCTACGAATATGTCAAATTCGCAAAGCATAAATTCAAGCCACTCTGTATTGCATAGCAAGAAAATGAATTTATATGTTTTTGAGAAAGCTTCAGTAATAAATCGTGACTCGCGTGCAAATAAAAATTCAATTATCCTACTTTCAGTCATGTTCTGTTTTTACATTAAAAGAATCAGATCATAGACTCGAAATGCCTACGCAATTTGGTTTTGGTTGCATTCATTTTGAGCAAAGAAATATAACACTCTTGACGTTGGTCATGGAACGCGGCATGTCGAACTACCCTCCGAACATGGCAGTGTCTTCACCGATGTAATCGGCTCCAAACATACGCAGCGTACTGAGATTAAGTCAATGACTGGGTTTAAGGCTGAATTCGCCTTATGTGCAATATATCAGGCCTTTTCTCGGCCGCTATTTCAAAGGAGTAGCAAGAAATTGTTACATCCACGTATATGTAACATTGCGCCCCAAAAGCATGTATAAAGCCATGTGTAAAGCAAAATTGCCCTTGTAAGACAAACACTTGAGCGATTTTGCCTTGTACTGGTTGTGCTTGAGGGAAAGATTTTAACTGTGCTCTATAACGTAGCGATATTTTCATGAAGGGCTTAGAATGCTTTCCAGAAATCACATCAGTAATAAAAAAATTGAAGATTAAAATCTGTATTCAGTTCCTCTCTCTGCAGAAAAATATCAGGATTGTATAACGCACATATGTCCGTTCGAGCATTTTAA